>PPHD01001326.1:0-21674 GCA_002909625.1 Bambusicola thoracicus
CTTCTCCTCCCTCCCCTCCCCACCCCTTACTTTCCCTTCCCTTTCCCATTTTATTTTTGGAAAGGGCATCTGGAGGATGATTAAATCTGAACAAATGATATTTTCAATGGCACATTTAGCGTCTATCTGAGGAGGCTCCTATGGGCACAGCCTTGCCTGTTGTCTTTTTTAAATATCAAATACGCCAATGTGTTTAAATGGTTTTGGCTGTTACCTTATGTCCTCATGTTTCTCAAGTACAACCACTGAATCATGTACAATATTATTTACTTTTCTTACAGCCTTTTGTAGGAGTCACTGCTTAAAGCCAGAGAAGGGCTTCAGTTTCAAAGAGCATCTCCCGCAGAACACCCAAATTCAGCTAAAAATGTCAACCCTCATTTCATGCAAAATCTCACAGCCTCAACCTCTGCCATGATGCCCAATGGGGACTGTGTACATGCGGGTTTGCTTTGCAGGTGCCCACCTCACACACTGTGGTCAGGTAAGTGAAAGAAGCTATAAAAAAAATCCCCCAGAGCATGACATGATGCAAGGGTAATGCTGCAGCACTCTTGTTTGCACTTTCTTGCTGTTGTGGTGTATGCTAGGGTCAGCATGCATTTCCCTGACCCCACAACCTGCCTGAGTACCCACTGGCTGAGGCTTTTCAGCACCCGAAATGGGCTTTCTCCAGGCCTTAGTTAACTTCCTGATTAATGCAGCAGTATCAATTATTCATCAAACTGCTGAAAAGGCGATTAAATTTCTCTCCCTTTGAAGGCATTGGTACTTATTTCTAAAGTGAGGGGAAAGGAGGCTGAAGAATAACTACAGGTGTGCAGAGCGAGAACTCCTGTCTTCTGCTCTTGTACTGTGCCTGAAAAGCACCTTTTATGGAGGTATCAATAGCAATCTCACTCGCTTTTAAGAGAAACAAGTGCCTTTAACGGTTTAAACCCACTTAAACATAGGGCTTTTGTGCTTTGATTAAAGACATAAAGCAGAGAGAAAAGGTCCTGGCTGCCCATGAGCCTCCTGCTGGGAAGGGGTCAGCAAGGGCCAGCATGGGTCATGAGTGCTGTGCCACCTTCCTGACCCCAGCCCATGACAAACCCATCCATGAAGCCCAGGCTGGAAACTGCAGACAGGACTCAGCCCTCACTGCAGGGTGCAGCAGGAAGTGATGCCCCCACCTTTGGATGATGCCCTGCCCTATCTCACATGCCACATCCCAGAACAGCTCAGGAGATACTTGCCTGGTGCTTGAAGCACTGGTTGCACCAGCTTTGTCCCTTCACATGCTGGGGCAGCTTTGCGCAGCCCACCAGGGTCACAGGGATGTGGGATGCAGGAGAGCAGGAATTTAGGTGCAACCATCCAGCTCCCAGCCCCCAGGCACCAGCTCTGAGTGGCCTGGAGTTCTACCAGCATCCAGGAATGCTGTTTTTGCTCCCTGTTGTTGATACCCATATCATCGTGTTGGTTAAATAGAAAAGAAAGCAGAGAGACTGTGCTTCCACACATTCACTGTGCTTCCAGCCTTAGTGTAAATAGTCCAGGGGAGAGGTGGTGGTGCCTACCTGCAGGCACTGGGCTGTCCACACGCTGACTATGAGCCATGTCATTAAGGGAACAAGGTATCCCTAAAATAACAGTGTTATTTTTGACATTAAAAATGTGATAAGGTTAAGGAGATTGCCTGGACCAGGTTCAATTAGCTCATGGCTAACCATGGAGGCTTTGCTGAGCAGGCTGAAGCACCACAACAGAGCTGCATAAAAGCCCAGAGATAGACACCCCATCTCCTTTCTTCCCATTTCTTCCCATCATTTTCAAGATGTTTGCTGGCTTGCCAGATTTAAATGTGTTTCTTGTGCCATTACAGTGGCCTTAGCTGGCCTGGCATTCATCTCAGCATAAAGCAGGAAACAAGTGTCAGCACCCAAAAACCACAGCAAGAAGAAAGTTGTTTTGCACCTGGGCAGGCCAGGGAAAGGAAAGATGGTGGCAGGAAAAAAGAAGAAGTCAATGATTTCAATTTCTATTTATCCCCTCTCATCTTGGCACAAGGCAGCAGCGAAAGAGCATAGACGAAATGAGGCTTAGAAATGCATCTCTCTGGCTGAGCTATGCTTGCTTAGTCCCACTCCGATGATTTGCCAGGACATGTTGCCTGAGCTGGTGGTCTCTAGCAAGGACAATGCTACCACCTGAGTAAGGTCTTTTTGACTCACTGATTTAGTGTTTCTTGGACAAAAGGCAAAAATAAACGCCTGGAATCCCAGATCCCAGCAGGGGAAAGAGGTGTTACTGGTGTAACTGTGGAACAGTGGTATTGCGGGTATGCTGCACTGTGGAGCAGCTAGCACTGAACCACACCTGATGGTGGTCTTGAAGCACTAAGGAGATTACATGTCATGTAAAACAGATGTGGTGCTTAGTACTATGTCAGAAAATAAAGCCATTTCCCTATGAAATACAGGAACATGGTATCTGCACTTGTCTATCAGGCCTCACAGTAGTGGTTGCCCAGGGATGTGGTGGAGAACATCATACCTTGAGGTACTCAAGAGAAGGGTAGATGTTGCACTGTGGGACATGGTTAGTCAGCATAGTGGTGATGGGTTGGCAGGTGGACTAGGTGATCTTAGTGGTCTTTTCCAACCTCAGTGATGGTATGATTCTATGAATCTGGTTCAGGAACCATGTTGGAGTCAGCATATGAACCACATCACAACCTAACATCAGCATGATAGGGCTACAGAAAATGCCGTTCCCACTTTCCCTGGGTCCTCATGTAACAGAAGAATTCTGCAGGTGCAGGAAAGGTGCTGCTGAAGTTAAAGCAGACATGCCCACCTGGAGCACCTGCTAGAGCCAGAGACTGTAGCGTCCTGAGGGACCACACCACTGGCAGCCACAGCTGCGGGGCTCTTCATGGAGTTGTTTGGGAACCAGGAGAAGGCACTACAAACAGTCACAAAACTAGAGAAAACTATTGTCAAGGGAGGAGAGACCCATCCAGTCAGACCAAGAGAGGTGAGATGCTACTTGATATTTGTGCCTGAGCACTTTCATGGAGAAGCCTCAGCTACACCCAGTCTCCTTCATGTGGGAGGGGATACAGAGCCAGCATCTTGGGCTGCAACATGACGCCAAGGAAGTTCAGCAGGGCCTGTGGTTTTGGCAATAGGGATGGTGTGCCTTGGGGCAAACTGCCCCCAGCAGAGGCTTCTTTGTCTCAGATGCTGTAATAGTCTCTTTTTCAAAACAGGCTTTAATCAACACAAGCCATTAATCTTAATTCTGGGGTAATTAAGCTTAATACAGGGTAACTGTGTGAGAATGAGTCGTCTGGGATGTACGGGAAGTCAGACAGGGTAATTCTGCCTGGCCGGACAGTATGCAAACCAGTTCTGTATCTTGATGAGAGTCTCAGGTTTGCTGTGCAGCAACGGAATGTCTTGCCCTAATAACCAGATGGCCTTCTGCTCTGTTCCTACAGAAGCCAGAGCACATTGCTCAGCTAAAAATGGCACTGGATGATGAAGAAGAGGCTCTACAGAATTTTCTGATATGCTGCTGCTGATTTCCATTGTGCATCCAACAGGCGGAGCGAAGTCTGCAGGGTGAAGCATTGGAGCCTGAAGCTGCACAGAGGCTGCCTCCCCCTGGCCACCTGCTGTGCCCCAAGTAACTGCAATCCAGCTCTTGGGGAGCAGTGCCTGCGCAGGTAGATCCAGGGCTTCTGGGCACGCACCTGGCAGTGGCTGCATGAGGAAAGTTCATCTTGAGTGTAAATGTCTCCCTAGCTAAGGTGTCCTATGGGCAGAGGTGGCAGCAGCCATCGCCTGAGTGTGAATGTCACTGCCCATCAGTCCTCTCCCTCGGCACGGAACCCTGCCTGGACCCTGCTGAAACCTTGGCATTTTGGGGAGAAAGGGATTTCTTTCTGTTTTCTCATTGCATTGCTTCTCACTTTATAGCTGCTTATATACCTAATAACAGTTTTTCAGCTCCTCATTAGTTTCAGCCCTTTCAAGTCTTTTCTCGGGCTTCAGAAGGAAGAAAATGCAAATGCCCCAAGTCTGGAAGAAATAGAGCCGGGCGGCAGCTCAGACTTGGCTCCTCATCTGAAGGCCAGAGCCGTACTTCTGACAATGCAGCCCCCACCCAGTTTTGAATTCTAAGGGATCACGCCTAGCCCTAGGTACTTGGCTTATCCTTGTCTGACACTGAATTAAAGGGCATGATGTGTGGCTTGCTAAATCCCTAACCCACTGTCCTGGGGACAAGTATTACATCTGTACCCCTCTGACACACAGCACTAGTGGAAGGGTTGCCCTCAACACGACAGGCAGAAATGGGTCAGCCCTGATTTGGGGAGCTCACACTGCTCAGAGTGAGGAAACACCCTGTAGAAATCAGAG
The DNA here is from genome assembly GCA_002909625.1 of Bambusicola thoracicus. NCBI lineage: Eukaryota > Metazoa > Chordata > Aves > Galliformes > Phasianidae > Bambusicola > Bambusicola thoracicus. The sequence continues at coordinate 4,413 of PPHD01001326.1, forward strand.
GCCCCAAATCCTGTTCTTGAGCTTGGAGCTGTACTCTGCTTGCTGCCTGTTTACTTGTAGGCAGCGAGTCTGAAGCGACTGAAGAGGGCAGACTGTGCTGCAGGTATTATCCTTGTGAACAGTGGATAAATGGTAAGGAAATTAGGAAACAGACCAGTTCAGGAGCTGTCTCCTTAGCAAGTGTGAATCACCTTGTTACCATCAACATCTGAATTTAGATTTGTATTAATTTCCATCAGCCAAGAATTTGGCAGTGAGGGGCCTCATTGTGACCTTTTTCAATGCAATTCAAGTATGCCCCTACTGTTTGTGATAACTGCAGTAGCAACACAAACCTCATCTGTATTCCCCTTCCCCTCTTCCCCTTGCTCTGATCAAATCCTTCATTCATACTTTTTCTACCATGCTAGGTTTCTTGCACAGCTCAGCTCTGAGTAAGTAGCTGTATGATAACAAAACAGTGCTGTCTTTGTTCTCGAAAAGCAGAGAAATGAGGATGTATAATCTTGAAAGGAGGAAGCTCACAATGAGAAGAAAGCCGCGCACACGCACTGTTGTACTCAGGCACCAGCTGGATTGAAATTAGTAATGCTGTTCAGGGAAAGAGCGAAGAAAACTAATTCATTATTTTGTTTTACCTCCTCCTAAATGACATGAAGCCAATCAGAGCTGATGGTGTTCCTGTGGAGTTCGGGTTAAACTGATGACGTTCTTCTGCTTGTTTTCTTTTACCTTATTTTCTGTGTTTGGCTCTTCTACTGCCTCTTCACACCTGTGCTCTGTGATCACTCTTCCTGCCTGCGTGGCCACGATTGAGTTCTTCCTTTTGGGCAGCATCAGCTTTTCAATCACTGTTCCAGACAGCAAACCACCCCCAGAGCTTCCTCGAAGGAACCTTCTGCACTTCCAACATCACATGGGCCCACTCTGACAGCCCAGCCGAGCACCGTGCTGCAAGGAAGCCTCCATCATGTATCTTCCTGGGTGGTTTTCAGCAAATAGAATCAATTCACCATGTTCATAGATCTATGTGTCACTTTTAGGTAAAAATATATTAAGGTATATATTCACTTCCACTGAAACTAGTGGCAACTTACTGACTTCTGCAGATGATGTTTGATGTCTCCTACAAGGGCTATATAAAATATATAGTTGCCATGATATGATATGATATGATATGATATGATATGATATGATATGATATGATATGACATGACATATTTTGGGTTTTTTCTCTGTTTACATAAATAAAGGCATCACTTCTGCAATTTACAGCAGACTGGAGCAGCCAGGCACGCAAGGGATAGGGACAAACCTCTGTGCCTGGAAGTTGGCTATCAGGGAGCCAAGTGCTGATCTGGGAAGCTTTATTGGCCAGTAACCCTGCAAAGCTTGCCCAGATATTCAAGGCACACTGTGGGCAGGAAAGAGGGATGAGAACAGGTGGAAACCAGATGTGTGCATGGTTAATTTGAAAGCTTTTAGACAGACCTGGGGAATACTGCGTTCCCTGCTCTGTTGAGTCCACCCTGTAGTCTACTCCACAGAATGTGCACTCGTGTTAGGATAGATTCTCTTGGGAAGTTTGGTTTCTCCATCTGATGGCAGGAATGTCTGAGATGACTACAGGGCAGTGAGCAGAGAGGGGAGGAGAGGCAGGGCCAATCTGAGGGGGACTAGACAGCTGCAGAAATCACCTGGAGATGCTCTAGAGGAGTGGAGCGTGTATGCAGGGCCAGGGCACAGAGATGAGAAGAGGCACTGAGAGTATTGAGTCTGGGGAGCTCGGTGAAACCAAGAAAGGGCTTGTTGTACAAGACAAGACCAGGAGAACAGGAGATAGATTTGGGATTTTTTTTTGTTGTTGTTGTTGTTATATTTGTTGTTGTTGGGTTGTTGATTTTTGTTACGTTTTGTTTTTGTTTTCTTCTTTTCTTTTTCGGTGTTAGACTTTTTTGTGTGTCCTAAAATAATTTTAGGAGTCCATTGCTCATGTAGGTGCTGCAGTAGGAGCTAGCCATGGAGGCTGCTGTTGGCACACTCAGGGGTCAGTGTGGGTAGGTCCATCCCAAAGCTCTTGAGCCTTTGGAATCCCATTGATGCTATTCTCCTTTCAGCTGAATCCTATAGCCCTCTCTGGCTGGTTGCTTCAGCACTCAGCCCAACCCAATTTGTGGGCTGGCCCTACCAGTGACCATGGTGGGAAGGTGGCTGTGGGGACCTCAGTGTGCAGTGTCCCTGCAGTGCTCAGCCTGAGGGGACAAGTCATAGAATCATAGAATCATAGAATGGCCTGGGTTGAAAAGTTTCAACTTCCATGCTATGTGCAGGGTTGCCAACAACTAGACCAGGCTACCCAGAGCCACATCCAGACTGGCTTAAATGCCTTCAGGAATGGGGCATCAGATCTCCTCTCTGGTTCTCAGATTCTCTTTCATTGGTGGCCACTTCATGAGGGATGAGGCCACGTTCTTCAGGGACTTCAGGGTCCTTTGGGCCTCCTTCCTGCAGCAAGGTGGTTTCCCTGCGCATTCCCATCAGTGCGGTTGTGACACTGGAATTCATTACAACTGTTACAACTGCAGGAAATAAACAGCGGGAGCAGATGGCTTCCTGGGAACAGAAATCCTGTCTCTCTCTCCCTCTGAACATCCTCAATAATTACAATCACATGCAAAAACACAGGAAGGAAGGAAAAAAATGCCAAAGGCTTGGGGCAGAACTGCCCTAGCACACGAGTGAGCTCTTTCTGGTAGGTAGCTGCAGTACAGTGGGCCTTCTGCAGCTGGAAGGGACCCCCTAGTGCTCCTCTCTTCAGGAGCTTCTGTGTGAAGGTTTCCTCACTGCCACCCCAAAGTACTTGATCTGCAGTTCCTGTTGTTCTGTGCAGAAATGCCTCAACCACAACAAAAACGATGTGCTCTAATGTGGTATTTGCAAGACAGGAATACTGCAGGAGGCTGTGGGGAAGAGATGGCCAATCTAAGGCATTAGGTACTGCTTACAGCTCCAAACCTTTTATCCAAGCTATCTGAGTACCTTGTAACAGAGGGGCTGTAGATTTGTTGGCTGTTCTCCAGCAAAGGCCCTTGTTTCTATCTAGAACTGCTCTTCCCCAGAGTTAATACATGCAAATTATGCTGGTCCCATGGAGAAGCCTGGCAATATTGATGAGAAGGTGCAGCTCTGGATCAGAACCAGTGCAATGAGTTCCATTCAGGAGGGTACTGCAAAAGCTGGTGCAGTATGTGTGCTGTTGGAATTAGATGCTGACTTATAATGGAGGAAGAGAGATTGCAAATAGCTCTAGGAGGTCTCACATGGGCTGTGAGGGCTTCTGCTTGTTGAGGAGGAAGGTGCTGGATCCAAGGTATAGGATGTAGTTTGGGTACATGCCTGTACATGACAAGATCCAGCTGCTCTGAGTGGGCTGCTGAGGGGACAGGTAATTACAGCTGGTAAAGAAGGGATTTTTTCAGCCAGCTTTGAATTTTTCTTGGAAGGAATATTTGAATTTGATATGTAAAAATTTCCATGGTAAAATTTGTATTTTATACAGCAATTTTGAGTTTTTATTCTGGAAATAAAATGAAAAAAGAAAAAAAAACAAACACCAAAACCTAAAACCAATGCTATTTTTTTATTTCCTATGAAAGTATCAAATGTTCCATGGGTAAGGAACCAGTTTTCCAACAACTTCCATTGAAACTAGTGGCAATTTGCTGACTTATGGAGCTGACATGTGGTGTCTCTTACAAGGACTAAGACCTACAGCAATACCTTATCTTTACGTGAGAGTGTCTCGTCACATTTGCTCCCTGAGGAAATGGCACATCACCCTAAAAGCCCCTTGAAATGTGCTCCAGCTACCACTCAGCTACAGACACACACATGGTACTTGAAACTGCCAATGCAAATGAGTGTTGGTTTAAAAAGTTCCTTGTCTGTAGTGATAAATAGAAACAGACAGCTCCAAAACATGCAAAGATGCACAATCATCCTGGCAGGGGGTAGTTAATCAGGCATTAAAAACCCAGGACAGAGTCCAGGCAGGGATTAGAGAGCTGCTTCTTAGTAAAGCGACTGAGCTCACATGTGAGTGCTGATAATACCTCTTTTTGACCTGGAACTGGAGTCAGAAAAGCAATGTTTTCCTGTTACTCCATGAATACACTATTCTTTTGTAAATATTACTATTATTTCTTTAATAATATGGAACCTGTGGTCTGGGATCTGGAGCCGCCAACCTCCACCTCCTGCTGGAACAAGAGTAAAATGAGAAGACGCACAGTCTGCTCTGATCCAGCCCATTGCTCCCCCAAACAGGGACAGAAAACGGGGCTGACCATTGCTTCTGAAGGTGCATAGTTTGTCGGGGCTTGATGCCAAAACCCCACTGTTATCAGTGCCAGGACAGTGCTTTTGCTGCCTTGTCTTAACCAGCTCTAACAGCAGTGAGGTGCATGGGCTTAAGCCTCACAGTGCTCAAGCAGTCTGTTTGGGTTTGATACCTGGATTGTCCCACATTTACACCCAGGCACTGATCTGGTTGTTTGGCCTCTGGGCTGAGGGGTCCATCCTGCAAAGGCCGTACCTCCACCCTATGCTTTGTGTGGGCTCTGTGGCCCCCTCACATCACAAGGAGGTTGCTACTGCATGGCACAGCAAAGGGCCAGGCAGACCAGAAGGAACAAAACTGCCTTGAAAGTGTAGGTGGTGAATACAGATCAGTGTGATCATCTGCCTCATGCTTCATAGCGGAGCTGTGCAGATGTGAAAGCCTCGGATTAACAGGGCCCCGACCTCCTCGCTGAGGGGATTTAAGGATAGGTTTGAGCTGCGATCAATCTGAAGAGGCTCAAGCACAGGGCAGCTGCCCTTGTGCCCAGTGACTACTTTTCTGCTCTGAATGCCAGCTGCTTTCCCTTCCCACCATTCTGCCTCTCTGCCCAGCCCTGGCAAGGCCTACCCTGCCCAGACAAGCTGCTGCTCACCATCATTTGTTGGATCCTCATGGGTTGATTACTCCAGTAGAACTGTTAAGAGCAATGGGATGGCTGCCAGATCTGTAGGAAGCATTGCCAGGATTGCACCTCCAGCTTCATGTGGTCCCCATCACAGCTTGGACTTGCTGGTCCTTCCCAGCACAGGGCAGGGTGGTCTTGTTCCCAAGCTCTGTCAAGCAGGTCTGGTGGGAGGGGGTAAGTTCTTTCTGTAGCAGCTTTCAATAGTCTTGTAGCTTGGTTTTTGTACTGTGCTAAGAGCATTGTCTGATATTGGAAACATTCCTGTCCTAACCCAGCTGCAATCTGTGCCTTTTGGCTGTGAAGTGCTATATTTCCATGGCAGTCCACGTGAGCACAGGTGTTTGAATGAACTTTGCCAGTCAGTTGTTCTGTGACACTTCAAGAAATGGAGAAATACAGCACGTCTACTTCTTACCTCCAAGGACTCTCAGGCAGCAATAATGGCCAGTTGGAGAGAGCAGGTGCAGGACCTCCTGCTTCCTAATTTTGTAACTGACCTAAACTCCAGTTATTTCACTGTATATTCAGCAGAGGAAGGAGATATACAGGGATATTTCTTGATTTTCAGGATTACAATCTTTTCTCTATCCTTGCATTATGCTAAGAAGATAAAAGTTGGATGCAATATTTGCAGATGGATGGACCAATAAATCAAGGAAGGTAAATATGTTTGCCAGGAAGCCATCTTACTGCTTATACATGGCAAATAGACTTGTGAAATTAAGGGGTAAAGACTTGTGCAGACAGATGAAGAGGCTGCTGGGCAAAATCAGAGGGATAAAGAGATCTTCAGGCTGTGTCTTACAGCCTTTTTCTCCTTATGCTGATGGACTACAGTATCTGCTCCTTGTTAATTAGTGCTCTTAATTGTCCTCAGAGGTTCAGGCTGGCCAGAAGGTGTGCTGAAAGCTGACCAGCTGCGAAAATGGCCATTCTGAAAAGAGAAATCACTGCCTTCTCCTTTAAGAGTTAAACCTGGATCAGCACAGTCCCTATTTTTAGCAGTCCCGACATTCACTAGCAGTCTGTTTTGACTGTAACTTTTTGCAATAATTTTTCTGCCACTGGAGAAAAGAGAAATTCCTGTGCTGACCCAAGGCCTGCAGGACATTTGCAGTGTGTCCTGCTTTGCTCACTGCCTTTTCCAACATTTCTGTCTGGTTGAAATAGAGCCTGTTAAAATCTTTCCAAATTTTCCAAACAATTAAAACTCCTTGGAAGCTTGGCCTTGGTTATCTTCGAAGAAAGAAGGCTAGTTGCAGGCAGTTAGCAATGCCAGCACTGAACAACATAGCAATGCTTGGAGCAGTTTGCCCTCTGATGGCCAGTTGGAGCTTGCTGCTCCTGCCCTTGTGCTGAGATCGGAAAATCGGATGGTTCCAGAGCCCATTTTAGTGCATCGTGCTCCTCACTTGTCTTGTTATTCCATTTTGAGGATGATCTTTGTGTCTTGCCAGAGCACAGCTCTCTCATGGAGCGTGTCCCATGCCACCTCCTGCCACATCACACTTCCTTTTGGCCTCCTGGGAATATAATGGGACCTGTTCTGTATTTCACAGTCTGATCACTCGGTTATGGTCTGTTGAGATTCTTGTCTGAGCTACAAAAGACCCTGAGCTGCTATACTTCACTGAGTGCACCAGGTAAGCATGTGCAGGCTGAAGCACAGTTAGACACAAGCCCACTGGAAACATCTACTGCTGTGCTCCTGTTGCAAGATGGCTCCTCCATTCTGGGACCAGGTCCCACTCAGATCCCATGCTGCTGGTCTGGCCACCCCCATGCCATGCTATATTGCTAACTGGGGTGAAGAGAACAGACTGACCTGGCATGGACCAGGGGACATTTCCACCACTCTGCTACAGGGAAGCCTCTGGACACTCATGTTGTCTCCTGCACACAACCCTATCTTCCAGAAAGAAGCAGGGAACCAGGGCCAAGTGACTGACCTGAGAGAGAGCACTTCCAATGATCACCTCTCATCAGGGACAAGTAGGAATTGGTTTTGGGTGGGGAACGTCGCTATTCTCTCTGGAAGATGAAATGAGATTAAAAGAACCACAGAGAGAAATGCAACAATAATGGAAAATTATCTTACTTTTGTCAACATTTTTCATGGTAAACCAACTGAGAAAGTACAAACTCCTGTCTTCCTCAGTACTTTTTTTGAAGTACATTGATTTTCTTTGCCTTAGAGTTTAAGGTATTTAGATAGAAAAGGCTCGATATTCAGTATCACCCCAGTAACAACCATGTGCGAAACTCAGACTGCTCCTTTCCTTCTTCCATCTTTCACAGAACTGTTCTGCTGCTTTTCTCTTTCCGTTTTCTGATTTTTTTTTCGCCCTGGTATCTGCAGCAGACTTCCAGACATGACATACACCACAGCAATCCTCACTGCACACCCTGGCAACATACAGTGCCCCCAGCACTGCTCTCAGGAAGACAAACCTCGAAAATCTGGACCCTGTTAACTAGCCATTAACACCAGCCATATCCAGAGATGAATTTCTCTGTTTTTGAATGGCTGGTATTTACTGTGCTTTGTCTGTTGTGGTGAGCCTGGAAAGCCAGATGATTCTAATGACAGTGTGTCCACTGAAGTCTCTGGTTCATGGGAGGTTGTGATTATTTCCTCTCTCCCAGATAAAAGAAATGCCGAGTAGGAGAAGCAAGACCATTGCTGGGTGGACATTTTGAATATCTTATTTAATTTACTAGATAATGATCACATTTATGTAACAGATTTTTTCAATTTTCTCATTATCACAAACCAAAATGATAGCTTATTTAATGCCCTTCTGCACCACTTCACAGTGAGACACTCAGGAAGGAAAGTCATGCAGGGGAGCAGCCTAATAGGAATGAACCTGCATCAGGTTACTCAGGAATGCTGCTAATAGGAAGCCAGAGAAAAATAAATAAATTTACAGGTCCTCCACTGTTGTCCATTCAGTGATCACAGGTCATTACAGACATATTGCTGGCATTCAAGAGCTGTGTCTCCTCACCCTGTGCTTCCATAATGCTGGAGCTGCAGTGGTTACACCAGATGCCGAAGCTTTTTTCTTGAAGACATCAAGAAATCTGTGCTGTCAAAAGACTGATATGTTGTCTACTTTACCAAGAGAATGGAAATAAATGATGAATGAGATCAGAGATTAATTTATCCTAATGCCAATCCATTATTTGGAAATGCACAGAGTGTTTCCACTGATTCTGAAAGAAATTTAATCCCCTGCAACTAAGAAGGAAGTGGGTCTGTAAGATTAAGGAAGAACTGCATCATAGACCAAGAAGAGGCAAGCACTGGCAATTTGGCAGAAGTTTTGGATTGAAATGGAACAGAGGAACTTTAGCCATTTCAGCAATGGCAAATAGGGTGAAGGACACCTTGGGCCTCTTGGCTGCTTCTAGGCTGTTGTATCAGTTTTTATATGCTTACCCACATGACAGTAGCAAGATTAATTATCTTGGGTCTTCACAAAGAACAGAGCAAGTTTTCTCTTGCTGCTGAGCTCCATCTTCTCTGCATAAAGAAGCACATAAAGGGATGACATCCAAACTTCAGGCTATGGACAAGGTCACGTGATGGCACACAGATCCCCAGGAAGCTCTCACATCTTCTCCCTATTTGTCCAATTTGACAGACAACAAATAAACCCAATGGCTGTCAAAATCAGAATGGAGAGAATGTGACTTACAGCGGTCTTCTAGTATCTGAAGGGAGCCTACAGAAAAGCTGGAGAGGGATTTTTTATAGGAATAGGTAATAACAGAATGAAGGGAAATGGTTTTAAACTGGAAGAGGTTATGTTTAGAAGAGTCATTAGGAAGAAATTCTTTACTGTGAGGGTGGTGAGACACTGGCACAGGTTGGCCAACGAGGTTGTGGGTGCCCCCTCCCTGGAAGCTCTCAAGCTTCAGGCAGGATGGGGCTGTGAGCAACCTGGTCTAGAGGGAGGCGTCCCTGCCTATAGCAGGGGGTTGGAACTACATGATCTTAAAGGGATCTTCCAACCCAAACCATTCTGTGACTCTATGATTCTATGACTGAAGGACTGTATATACAAGCACTACTTCAAGGGGTAGCACCTTTTCTGGTCCTATACTCGTCCGTTCAGTGAAGTGCAATTCTTCCGCTTCTTTTCATTTGGTTTCCAAAGGAGATGTACAGAATATGTCTGAAGTACACAGGCAACCAGCTGAGCTGTCTCTGTTGGTGCCTCCTTAGGACGTTCCGGAGAGCTCAAATGAAAAGCCAGGTGCATATTGCAAGGGGATTTGCTTTTCCAAAGATGAATTACTTTGAAATTCTGAGATACAGAGGTAGACTATCTTTTCAAGAGCAAAAAACATTTAGGGGTTGTAAAACAGACCATCAGTCATTCTTGCACCTTTATACAATATAGCTGCTTTTCCTGTAGCTGTTTATGAATCATTCTTTAAATACTCCATTAAGTAGCAGCATCAGAGCTGTGTTTCAAAAGCCCTTTATGATGGCCTTTTAAGTCATGTCTTTAGATCCTAGTCATTTTATGCTAACTGCTGACAAGTTATAATTGCCCAATAAACCACTCAGAATAATCTTCATGCAGATAATAACTATTTGAGAAGTCACTAAGAGTGACATATGAAAAGCAGAGGCGTGCACATTTGGGATTTGGCCACTTCAAGTGTTACTTTGCTTCTAAACAACTGGTACAAATTCCATGTGTAAAAGATTAATTTTTAACCCCTGAATGACAGTGGTAATTTGAGCAGTTACCTTCAGGATTTGTTTGGTTATGGTGGGAATGGCTGGGTAACAGTTTCCAACTTCATTTACGGGTTGCCCAGTTCTTGATGACTTTTGTTAGCAGCTAAGTGCCACATTTGCTTGGGATCCTCTAGTGAATTCATGCCTGTTAGCACTTGGCTGCTCAATCCATTTCCACTCTCAGGCACATGAAGTATTGATTACAAATTCTGTGATATAGAGGGGTGGCCTGGGTGCACTGCTAATAGTGTGGCTGGTCACGCATAGAGGTACCGCTGCTGCCTTTGGAATCTGCCTGACTGTGCACACTTCCAGCAAGGGAAGCTCTGGGAGCAATCACTAACCAGACCACCTAGTTAAAGTATAAATCCTCAAATGCATCAGCCCTGGAGTCACACATCTGCTGTCCAGTGGCAACTTAAGGAAATTCCACAGAATATGCTTGTTCCAAGCACCCTTAGTCATGTTAGTTTTTTGGAGGAAACCCAGGAGAAGTTATATTGGAAAGCTGAAAGCTGTTATGTCAGGATAGAAGTTAAGTGACTTGGGATGTGCCCTTAGGCAACAGCTATCCCAGCTTCATGAAAAATAATATAATCTAATTCTCTCATTTTGTGCCACTGCAGACCCAATGTGATGCTTTCCACAGAAGGACTGTGATACTCAGCAATTGCTGTAGCGTTTCCATTTATTTTTGTGGATAGGATGAAAAGGGAAATGAGCATAAAAACAGTGAAAATGCAAAGTACAATATTGGCTTGTTTCTCTTAGAAGTCCAGTAAACTGCTGGGCACAAGATTTTTCTGGCTTTTCACCTAGTTATTAGGTAACTCACAGTATCAATCATGGATGTTTAAAGAGAAAAAAAATGGCATTTGTCCTGTCTACCAGTTAAGTCATAATGGTCACAGTTTTCAGGGCAGCTAACTGCTGCCACCAATGCCTCTAGGCATCTTCTCTGCCCCTGCTTGCCCCTGTGGCTTCCTGGTACCAGGCTCCTGATGTCCATTGAGCTGTGTCCTTAGGGAAGAGGCTCCCACTGAAGAGGAAAAGTGTTGACATCTTGTCTCAAGTCTTGCAAGGAGACACTGAAGCATAAGGGAGTAATCTATCTGGGAGGACAGCGGCAAGGTTGAGTGCATTGAGGAAGTACCAGAGCATGGTGAGCAATGTGGGCATTTTTGCAGGCCATGGAGGCCAGGAGGCATCTATCTCTGCTTCAGTGAGGGACATGCTCTCTTGCGTCTGGTCAAGGGATGAACCAAGCGGAAGCTGTGGCAGCCTGAAGTGTGTGGCAGCTGTTTCCTTTCCCTATGACATGAGCGTGTCAAGGGGAAAAGGAGACTCCTGGACAATATGCACCTCCTGAATATGAGTACTTAGTGTGTCTTCAGCAGAAAATTGGGCAACAAGACTAATGATTAGTCCTGTGAAGTTCCTAGCCCTAATGTGCTCTGGGGAAATGGTAAAAATCAGCCCTTCTCTTAGAAGATGTTCTGGGAATCAAACTCTTGTTCCTTCCTGAGAAAGAGATGAAAATGGGCAATTTAACAAAAACAAGGAGAGAACCACCTCCTGCAGTGAGGGGATGGGAGTCGAGCAGCAGCCACGCAGTTCAGTGAGGGGCTCACAGCCACTCCCCACACAGGTGCCTCGCAGCTGTGGCTGCTGGAGGCCAAAAGCCGGCTCTGCTGCTCCAGGAGCTGCCACAAGCCAGTCAGGACTGGCAGCTAACACTTGATTTACCTGGCAACTTCTTTTCTTCCCTGTGCCCACTGTACATGCCTCTTCATGCCCAGGCTGTGTCACTTCGGCTTGTTTCCGCTGACTACGCCTCGCCTGGGCTGCCCTCCCTCCTGCTGTGAGGTGCACAGAGCCATGGGCCTGGCCGCACAGTTCTGCTGCTGGTGGGTCACCGCTTCCCTCGTGGTAATTGGGTGGCACCAACCCAACCATGTGGTAATGCTGAGGGCTCTGTGCTGCTCTCATGTAGGTGGGGTGTGACTAACAAAGGTCTGAGAACAAATGAGTAATCTCCCTTTCAATCCCAGCTCTTTTGCCTGTCCTTTTTACAACAATCCCTTTGTGCTCCATTTCTCATCTCTTGAAGGCCACCAAGCAGCCCTTTGCACAATCATTGCCGCCATATATCCCTGCTATCATCCCTGTCACCACACTCCAGAGGGTATATGTGGTTTGTCTGGAGGGGAATGGGAAGTCTGAGATGGGAGCTGATGTTTAACTTGAATCCCTCCAGCCCTGGTAGAGAGCTGTTAAAATTCTGTCCGGCCTGATCTTTCCTGATCTGAAAAAGCAGTGAGGCATGTGAGCATTTTGCCTTGCTGATTTGCAAACAGCAGTGACTGCTGGATGCCTGAAGAGCACTCATTTTAAGGTGTCCTGAATTGATAATCTGAAAACAAAGGAATGTAGTCCATTCAACTGGTTTAGCTAGTAATTTAAGCCTTCCAGAAGTGAAGGCCAAGCTGCACAGCTCTTATTGGGAAACAAAGGAAAGGAAATGAAAATAATGAAAATGAAAACGGAAATTGGAAAGAACAGAAATGGAAATGGAAGTGGGAAGGAATGGGAATGGGAGGAAAGGGAAGGGAAAGGAAGGGAAGGAAAATTGCAAGGACATACATCCTTCATGGGGAAAAAAAAAAAAGAGAAAAACAACTCCCATTTTCAGATTGCCATGTTTGATAAGATTTTATATATTTACTTTTCCGTTCCCCAGTGATGAGTTGAAGATAACTGATAAGCTGGTAAGGCTGAGTATAACAGATCCAAAAATAAGCCTCAGAGAGATTCACCACAACCCATATCCGACAGGTCTTGTCACTTGGATGCATTTGCAGAATGCTGGTTTGTCTTTCCCCTTGACAGATGCTTTGATGAGCACATTGAAGGATGCCATGAAGACATTTATTATGATTGACCTATTTTACGTTTATTTTGCACCATTAGTTAATATGGATGTAATCTTCTGCATTTCTCACAACACGCAAAGTTACCTTCTGCTTTTTTTTGTACTTCAGCTTCTCTGATTTTCCTCTTTCACTTTGAGATCCTTGATTTCTTTTTTTGTTTCAGTGTTACTTGGATGAAGTAAACCATATCAGCTAGGAACAACAGAAAGACCATTTTGCTACACGATTACTTACATCATGAAAGTTGGCATATTTTCTCTTCAGGATTTTATGGAGCAGAGATGTGTTAGCAGAAGAGCAGTGACCCTGGTCTGTGAGTGCAGGGACGAATTCACCCAGCTCCTGAGAAGGGCAGGAGCTTTAAATACTGTTTGGGTTGTAAATCCTCAGAAGTTTGTTTCCTTTTTTCAGCTCAAACTTCAGTCAGGAGAATGACAGTCTCCCTTCCCCTCCATGACTAGAACCACTCATTTTGAAGGAGGGTTTTTGCACTGAAGTTCAAAACACGTTTTGCATCTCTGCTCCTGCTAAAGCAGGAGTAAGATGCTTTTTGCTGCAGTGCCAGCAGGAAAGCAAAGCCCAGCTTCAACCCTCTGGGCTCCATTGCTTTGTCCCTTAGGACCATATTTGGTTAACGGCTAAACTTTTTTATGTTCCTCTGGGAAACGTGAAGGGAACTCAAAAGCCTGTTTGTGTTTGCTGAGCATGGGCACAGTGCTCTGTTCTCAGGCTCCCTCTGTTCAGAAATGAGAGAGCACAAAATGGAATTGCATAAAACCAGCCTGGCTCAGGGTTTTTTTTTCTTGCAACCATGCTTGACTTGTGGGTGTCTCAGCAGAAGAGTCCTGCGGGGTGGCTGGTTCTCCTGTTCTCAGACTACTACTGCAAAATAGTTCAGTGATGGCTTTTTTTTTTTCATGCACATAGTAGCTGCTCTTTAGTTCTTCTTATTACATATCATCATTATCACTATATAAATATATACTGATGTATTCAGTTATAGAGAGATATTAAAACTGGTGCAGGGAAACTGCACTGCAGGCCACAATTACTGCCAGGCAAGGGTTAAAGCACAGCTATTCGCCTCTTCCATTTCCGTACTAACAGCCTTCAGATCTTGGCACCTATCAAAATAGATGCTGAAGCCAAAAACTAACAAAGGTGGAAATGATCGCTGTGGGGCAGACTGCTGCTTCCTGTAATTGGATCTCATCCCAAATAGATAGGACTCCAGCTGCAGCCCTGCACTTGTGCTGGACATGTTTCAGGGATCTGCTGTAGGGCACAGGACTGGAGCAGCCAGGGAAGCATCCTGAAAACAAAACCAGGCGTGGCAGGGGCAGATACATCTAGAAGAGCGGGTTTTGACATATGCATAAAAGGTGGGGGTTATAAAGATCATCTTTCCTTTTTAGCCAGCTTTAGCTTACAGAGAAGGCATGGTGGGGAAAGGAGTCAAATTGAGGTGAAATAGCTGGGCACCCCTGGGCAGTGAACGAAGCAGCCTCTTTGTGTTCCCAGTGCTCCGGTCACATGCAGTGCCCTCAGTCCTTTTTCCTGATATAACACACACCAACAGGCACAAGGCCTGAAGGCTCAGCAGGAGATGAGCAGGAACCTCAGCCACAGTGCAGCTCCTTGTCCTTTTGGTGGTGTAATGGTCAAGGGAAAGCAGAGCAGATGGAAATGCAGTCTAGTGGTGCCCCTCAGTAGCAGTGTGACAGTGTAGTGGGAGGAAGAGATGGCAGTTGCTAGGCTGGGCTGCTCATTAGCACAGCTCAACAGTGGCACAGAGAGACAGCAGCTTCTTGTGGACATGGTTGGGTTGTTGGGTGGCATGTCCTGGATGCTGGTTCCTGGTTCTGTGCCCTTTATCTCTTAAGAGACAAAACATGGGAGCATCAAGAATATGACAGAACTACCTTGGAGTTGCAGAGATGCAGGAAAATGTGGTTAATTCTGATTTTTCAGGCATGTGATGCAGGGAACACTGGATTCTGGAAGCCCAGTTAAGGACAGGGGAACAACAGTGCACACCCAGCCTGCTGGGTGAAAAGCCATAAATGAAAAAGGTGTGTGATTTCATAAAACACATTGAGGCTTGTGGAAGAAGCTTACCTAAGTCAATTAGCAATGTGCATATGCCTTGGTATGCATGAATTCAACCAGAGAGTTGAGGCTTTAAAAGCCAAATCTGATACAGTTTTGAGTACTCCTGGAAATTGGAAGGAATACTGCTCTCCTTTGAAAGTACTTTGTGCTGGAATATTAACTCGGTTTTAAAAAGGTTGCCAACACACGTAGCTCCACTGACATAAATGGAGGTGAGGTTACATCAGCCACCCCAGTGAAAAACGGTGGATAGATGTCTATTACATTTTAAATAAGGCTCATTTCCACTTATTTATGTTTGATCAAGAAAGGGCTGGTGTTGAACCACAATAAATCACTCTCAAATAAAGGAAGCAATGCTAATTAATAAAGTGAGTAATAAGCTAGGTGTTGAATCCCTGGGTTACGTCTCTGCCCATCAAGTCTTTATTAAACACTGTATTAATATTCTATTAAATTTCCTTTTGCATTTCAGACTCTCTGTTACTTTCTCTCTGCTCTTTAGTGCTTTTAGATACCTGTTCTCTAGTGGATTTTGTGGGTTTTTTGGCTTTTTTTCCTATGGTAAATTATTGGGAATGTCATGTACCCTCTGGTATTCAAAACTTACTCCATGTAGAGGGCGAAACAAGTGCATTCTTGCTTGGTTTCTTCATAGATTTATGCCATGTTATTCACTCTGCTTGCAGATTCTTGGAAAGTACTGTGAGTTAGAAATTAAAGCACTGTGTATGCAGGTTTTTGCATTAAGATAGTTATGCGATATAAGGCCGTGGTGTTCCTGACCCTACTGTGGGTTTGCTATTTGAGTTTTCTTCCTGTTCTTGCCCTAGGACCACCCCAAGTTTGAAAAGTGCTTTAAAATTCTGAGATGATCAGGTCTTCCTAAAAAATATATTGCTACTTAGATTGCTCTGAAAGTAATGCCTCCTATCTATTTCCACGGAAACTACAACAGATATTAAGAACACAAAAATACTATTTGATTCTCAGAAGAAAAAAAAAAAAAAAAAAAAAGACCTCTGTTTTTCAACATAGTCACCACCATTAGGCATTTTTGCTCACAATGAACAAGAGCCTGCATGCTTCTAGAAATCTACATAGCTTGATGTGACTTATCTTTTATGCCACTGTCACGACTGCTGAAACACGTAACCCACTGCCTCACTGTGTTCACTGACAGTGAATGTCAATGGATGCCATTTTTCCTGCATGGAGTTCAATTCTACAGCTTTGCTTCATATGCACTTCCATGTCAGATGCCATTTTCTCTGACTGCCCTTCTGCTGCCATCCATTGCACAGCAACAACATGTAACAGAACACTGTTGGGAAGGTCTGACCTCTACTTCCATACCACCAACATCTGTCTCTGACACTGTGGCCTAACATAATAAAATAGTAGGCATTACTTTCAGAGCAGCCCTCATACATTCATCATCCCTCGAGCTTATCAACATTACTGTCTTCTATGAGCACCAAACTCACATTAAAAAAGAAAAAAAAGTATAAAACATTAGAAACTCATTATCGTCTGTCTCCTTTCACACACTGATTTCTGAAGTTTCTCAATTTCCTTCTCAGTTTCCATTGCTTGAGAGACATATACCTCATGCCAATGGGTTTCATAAATATTTTCTATCCCACTTTATTATCAGTTTTCTCTTGCTTTAATCTGAATGCACAACAGATCCCATTCATTTGAGAAGCCACTGTTCTGCATGGCTGTAGCAGTAGTAATGGAGTGGCATAGTTTGCTCAGAAAATGTCCCCCTCAAAGTGAAGAACCCTTCAGTTATATTTTTAACACAGAACCACATTTACTTTGTGTTTACCCATAAATTGTCCTTAAAATCTTGCAATTGCGCACCGTAAAATGTGTTCACAGACTCCTCCTGTTTCCAGAACAACTACTGGAGGCTGTTCAGAAAAGAAATCCACGAGACAGAGATCAGGATGTTCTGGAGATTGGTGTGGCCACGCAAACAAACAAACAAACAAAACAAAACAAAAAAAACCCAACAGCCAAGCACCATATTTTGGGAGGGTTTCTCCAATGCTCACCAGCACAATAGGCATAGGGTGATGGGCTGTCATCCTTGTGTTGGTTAACACAATGGGATTGGGCAGACTGAAGCTGTAGCACAGTTTCAAGAGGGCTGTTGCCTCATTGTTGTAACCAGAGGCGTGTTCAGTACATGGTAGTACATGTCACCCTCATTAAGTTTCATAATGTTCTGAAGCTGGTGATTTGCTTCTGGGAGCATGGCCATGCCTTGGGGTGCTTGACTGGAGATTGTATTTGTTCTTTTCAGAAAATATTGTTTTCTAAACGGACTGTGAAAAGGAAAATATGTTCATAGGTGTTGAAAAGAGAAAATGGTTTTGCATTTGCCTGTGCTGTTCTTTTTTTTTTTTTTTTTTTTTTTTTT
>PPHD01001326.1:21694-44434 GCA_002909625.1 Bambusicola thoracicus
TTTAGTTTCTCTGGTCTTTGGAAGCCAGCAGAGGTTTTCATCCTCGTTTCCATCCCTGTGCAATGGCTCAGCCCAAATGCAATCAGTGAAGACTGCAATTTCAGGATGTGGGGGGAAGGTGGAGAAGTGTGCAGTGATCCATATAAAAGACTTTCTGAAAGACAAAGTTCTCTCTTAGGCTCTCTTAGCCTTTTACTTTTTCCTGGGTCTTTCCATTTTTATTTTTGTGCCATAAGCACTTGTGCTTTCATACACCCACGGAGTGTTTCTGCAGCTCAGTTATGGCAGTGCCCATACCTGATTTGACACCCAGTTAGTCATTCCTTGTTGGTAACCCCTATGGGGCAATCTATCCTGCCTGCTGTTTTCTTGGTTTCAGAGAATTTTCCCTCTTTCATGTCATGTGCCAGCCATCTGGGCTCTGGATGAACAGTGTCTTTTTTCTCTTTTCCCCATTAATTCTTTATGGCACTGTTTATCTCCTGACATAAATTTTTTATGTAATTAAGGAAAGCAGTATCATCAGATCTGTCTGCTCAGGAAGGCAACAACCAGTGACAGCCTGCATTTACCTCCATCACCAACTTCCTACACGGCACTTGCTGCTTCCACTGGAGTTCTTGCAGATAGTTTTAATTACTGTTTTTATTACCCAAAGAAGGAAGCATTGCCCACAAAATAAGGAGGTCAGGGAGAAGTCCCGTTTTCCCTTCCTGTACAAGGAGAATTCTCTGACTGCAGATGGGAAGCAATGAGCAAAGGTCTGGTTGTGGTGCTGCCTCTTAGGACTCGTGGCAGTGCTTGTGTCCCACTGTCTGCAGCATCCTGCCTCCTCAGGCACATCACAGAGCATGGAGTGTGAGTTGGGTGTTTGTATGAGGGACAGGAGCCTCTGCTGCCCTGTATCCCCTCATTAGCAGACATCAAGATTGATCGTATGGAATACCCCTATCTCTTTGTTGACTCTTTCCTTGCCTGTTCTCCTTTGGTGCATACAGCCACATTGAGGCAGTTATCACCTAAAGCCCAGTGAAAACAAGAAACAAGAAAATCAGTAAAAACTGAATTATTCTCTTTTAAAGCAGGATAGGAGGGCAGGAACTTGCAGGAACTGCAGACAAAAAGGGAAGCAGGCTTAATGGAAGAAGTGACCAAGCAGCCTTATGTGGAAATGCTATCACCAGTGATTGTTTTTATTTTAATTAACTTCCAAATAACACATGTACATATGTTTTTTTTTTTTTCATTTTAAATATTATTTGAGCCCAGCTTCAAAGGAACCTCATGAGTTAGCAGTTCAAATAACTCTTAGGAGAGAACAACTTTTGGGTAAGAGCCTCATAATGAAGCTTGAAGTATTAAAGCAATCACTTAATTTCCCCGGTTACCTGCATGCCTGGAATACCTCCTCCTTGTGCTCCTGTGTGGGAACTGTAGACAGGTGACAGTTATTAATTAAAACAGTGGCATGCACAAGGTTTTGGAAAGGGAACAAGAAATGCAAACATTCTGTGAGTGATCTCCTCCTCCTCTCTTTCCCCTGCAATTGATTCTATTCCTGGCTTTCCATGTGATATCTCTTCCTTGCAAAAAATAAAATTCCCACTTCCTCCATCCAAGACTTATTTTGGCGATATGCTTGGGAGCACCTTTTGCTTTGCATTGAATTGGTGCTTTATTTAGTGGGCATGGAGGCAGCAGAGGACACCCCACACACACGTTGTCTGGATCAGCTCTGCTGGTCAGCATGTAGACAGACCACCACAAGCACAGAAAGGTGTTGGCGGTATGTCCATGGCACAATGGTGTGAGGGAGGCTCCCTGGCCTCCATGTGGGGCAGGCTTTCACATTTATTTTTACACAGAAATAATCGGAGGCAAAGACTAGAGGTCAAACCCATGCACCTGGTGCTGCTGTCCCTTCCATCACACAGTTCAGGACCTGTTATCCAGCCCTGGTGTCCTCCAGAGCTCTGTGTCTCACAGAAAATGTCCCGTGTACCACCTGCTTGTCTGTAACTTCCTTGCCACTGTTCCTGAGTATCCTTACTGCTGCGTATGCCTCAAGAATAAGTGTATTGCCTTCAGTAATGTCATTAAAAAAATTAATACATTGGAAATGTTTACTTCCTCTACAATAATGATAATCTTAATTTCTGGGCTTCCTGCACTGGAACATTATCTTAATTAAATTCTTCATTCACTGAACAGCTCCAATAAGCATGAATGGCAAATTTCACCTTGCTGTATTCTTCTAAAGGACATTCTTTGAAGACTGGTTCATGACCCACAGCACCATCATCAGTCAGGAACCCTCTGTGCTCTGCTCAGCTCAGTGCTGAACAAAGCACACCACTTACTCTATACTGTGCAGCCTTACTGAATCCTTTCTAGATTCCCTGTTTCCAGCACTGCGAGATCTGGAGTTCCTTAGCAGGTACGTGACAGATCTGGAACAAGCTGTCATCTTCTGGTGTGTCTATCTTGCATTTGATTTCCACCAGACAACCTGTTCTTTGTTCTTAATGTATTCTTTGCTGGAGATGATCTCCTGTGTCTGACCCAGCGCATACCTGTAGTATCTCCCTGAAAGAGCTCAGTACCATTGGGCTCCAGGGAGATCAGCAGACCTTCTTCCTGACTGTGTGAGTGCAAATCCTACAGAGAGCTTGCTTGAACCTGGCAATTTTTGCTCTGTTCCCTTGCCACAAGTCTTCTCCTGCTGGCTGGCCTCCACCATTGCTGAAGTACACCAAAAGACATCTCTAAGTAGGTGCTAAGGTTGCACAGAACTGAGGATGTTATAGTTGCCTTGTCTTGCTGAGAGAAGGAAAAAAAGGAACAGAGTGGAATGGAATGCAAAGAGAAAGAGTAGAAAGCAAAGGGAAGGAGTGAGGAATCTTCCTGTGTCAACTAGCTTCAGTGTAGCTGGTGGTGTACAAGATCTCCTTAGGGTTTTCCTTCCAGCAGCAGTCAGTCTCTGCTGTATATCAGTGCTCCTTGCTGGCTAGCTCCAGCTCTAAAGCATTGGCCTTATTGGTCCTTCGAGGGCCAGCACAACTCTCTGGAAATTAGCTCTTCCCAGATGCTGCCTTGATAAAACAAGCTAAGTACATAAACCGGCGCACTCTGATAACTTGTCTGTTGATGCAGCACTCTGTTCTCAAAGTAAAATGGGTTCTCCCAGCTAGAAGCTGGCAACAGTTGAGTAGAAAGATGAGCTCCATGTTCAATGAATGGAAAAAGCACATCAAACAGGGGAAATGGTCTTTCATAGCTCATTTAGATGTGATACATACAATTCTGATCTCTAGGATAATTTATCTTCTACCTTCAATATTTTTAGAATCTGATTATCACTATACATCAGTGCTTCCATGAGATCTAAAGTATTTGTTCAAGACTGACACAAGGTGAATGGGCTGTGAAGGGGTTTGAGTTCCTTTGGAAGGGAAATCCCAATCTAGCACACTCTGAGATGCCAACCCCACCCCCTCCCTTTGCCACCAGGGCAAAGCCCACGTATTGCTGTTGGTTGTCCAGGAGCAAGATGGACACATGCATATCAAATAAGTGCAGCTTTACCAGCTTGTTGAGCCCAGGAAAACCACGGTTAGGGCATGCAGAACTCCCCAAGTGATCTCTGCATCATTTCCTGTGGCTTTTAGCACAAGTATTTCCTAATTGCTCTTTGTGCCAGTCTTTTTTTGACTTGCCGGGAAAGACTTCAGATGAAGCATGTGAGTCTGAAGCCCTGGCATTCTTTAGCCCTGACAAAGAGATGGCAAGCTTGCAAAAGAAGAATGGTGGAAAATAACCCACTTGTCACAGGAGGTCTTCTCTGGGAGTTAGTGTTGATCGCAAGCCCAGTTACATCACAGCTCCTGCAGAACATTTCTCCCTTGCTATCCAGCTTCATTACAGTTCCTGTTTTCTGTTGCCTCCCAAGGCAACATTATTCTGCACTTTCATTGCAGCTCATGGGGGAAGGGAGCTCCAAACTTCCAAAACAAGGAATAGTCCTGACAAAAATCCCTTCATGTGCAATGTGAAAGTGCCTGCCTTGGCACCACTCTGCAGTCATTCTCTGCAGTCCATTATAAACTCAACCAGAAAAGTGCAACGCTGTCCACACCAGTTCTGCAGGGCTTAGATGTGTGCGGTAAGATGGCACACTTCCAGGGCTTCGTACCTCTGCTGATATAAGAGGTTGTACCAGAGAATTCCTGGGTCCTGTCTGTGCTTCGTGGTGGTTTTACTGGAAGCATGCTGTGCTAAAGGCACTTCCACAGTTACACTAAATAGGAATCGAACATTTAACTTCCTAAACTCCAGCATCCCCTATCAATTTGATGTTTTCTCTCTATTTTTAGTATTAAAATTGATTTGTATTAAGGATGGGAGCTTGTTGCACTGAGTGAGCATGCATCATTCAGTTAAAGGGACGATGCAAATGTGTGTCTGAAATTTCCTGTGGACATCGTCTTCTGTGAGGTTGTCCACATTTTGTTTGGCAAATTGACATTTGTGTAGCTCTTCCTTGCAGGAAGCTGGTGTGTGCTGAAAGCAATATCTCATTTAAGGACATTTAGAACATGCTCTGAAGCCAAACTACATCTGGGCTTGAGCCGATCTCAGCTTTCATTAGGCAAATGGACACATGCCTGCTGCTTTATATCAGGGGCCTCTCAATATGCTGATGTTCTCTGTGGCTTGGCCAGGGCGCACTGTCCACAGAGGACCTGCCTAAAAATGAGACCTCTGCCCAGGGCCATGTTCATTCACATGGGTCTGGCTGTATTCTCAGGCAGGGGTTGAGTTTCACTGTTCTCAGCAGATGTGCCTGCTAAATAAAGCATCCAAACAACAAAAAAACACCGTAAGCTTTTGTCTTTTGAGAAGCTGAACAGGTTGTGATGTGAGCACTCTTTGCATCAAACCTGACATCATCCTCAGCAAGGAGACTCCACAGGGTAAGGGATAAAAAAGATTAAAAAAAAAAAGGCAAGGGACAAAAAAGATTAAAAAAAAAAAAAACACAAGGACATGTGAAGAGAACCTGTTACCCTCTGGAAGTGGGATGAGGTGACCAGAGGCAAATCTACAGGGTTCTTTTAGAGGAAAGTTTGGACTCCACCAGAGTGAGGTTTAGTTTCATGTTTGCAACTGACTGGCCTAATGGCGTCTGGGAAATGGTCATCCCAACCCCTGTCATGATCTCAGTGAACTGAGCGTGTTTAAAAAAATCCCCAGATATGGAAATTGGCTTTGAGTAGGGGAAAATGATGGGCAGACTCTGTTAAATAGCCAGTAAGACACAGATTTGCTGAAGAACAGAGGAATTCATCTTACGTAGCTTATGTCATCTAGAAATTAAGGTTGGGCTTCTTGGATACTCATCGTGATGAGAAGCTTCAGAAGCAACCCCACCTCACTGCTTTAGCACGGGGCGATGTGAGTATGCTCTCAGCCCAGAGGGGAACCCTGGTGATGCAGAACACATTGCTCTCATTAAAAGAAGTGTAAGCTTGGGAATGTTGTTCAGGACTACAGGTGTGCGTGGAGATGGTTCCTGCAATCTAGCAGATTTGTGGCTTCTCATCCATGACCCTCTGCCTCCATAGCAGATGCTGAGTGGCCTGCTAGGCCTGCCAGTCACAGAAAGAACTCTTAGTCCATGAAGGATTGAAGGTCCAAGTTCTGCTTTCAGCCAGGTCATTTTAGCTGCAAAATGTAAACGCAATACCAACATCAGGATATCCTGTAGACTTACTAAGGATGTAACGAGCCCTTGGTCGTCCTCAGTCTGAGCCTCTCCCACAAAAAACAAAACAAAACAAGCAAACAAACAAACAGAAAACAACACTACATCACTGTAGTGTCACAGGCTGGGATTTTTCATTTAAAAAAAGAAGTAAAATAAGTGTTAAAAAAAATATTTATGTGAAACGGAAAGATTCAGGAGGGTGATCCAACCACCTGCAGTGAGAGAAAGATTGCCATGACTTAATTCTGGTGCTCAGATCCCACATCCTTGAGGCCGAACTATGAATACAGAAGGTGAGCAGCAGACTCCAGATATTCAAGTCAGGCTTCCTCTTGACATTTTCTTTCTGTAGAAATAAGTAGCCTTTCAGGATATCTAACAGAATCTCTTCCCTGGCTCTCCTTGACAGCTCCCCCTCCCGTCTCCACCTCCAGAGATGTCTGAACAGTATAATTTCCTTTTATTTTTAGCCATCTTTCATAATTGAAATCTCTGTGTCACAGAGAAGATTTTGTCGTGAATTCCTCAACAGGCATTTACTGAAAGCAATTGACTGAAATGAAATATTTAATGGGATTTCATACCCATGGACTTGGCAATAGTGGTGCGTCTTAAAAGAGAAAATAGTAATGACATCGGGACGGATGGAGACGGAGCTGCCATCTCCCCGGCTTTGCTCTTCGGGTCAGTATAGGCTGAGATGTGTGTAGCTCTGTGAGATGTAGTTGCTGCTCCTGAGCCCAGAGTTGTCTCCTCTTCCTTGTGGAGATTCACTGCTGCTGTTTAGGATCAAACTGGTAGTTACTGCTTGCCAGCAGTATCCAGAGTGGCTGTAAAGCTCCCCTGAGATCCAGCCACATCATGGGCCACTGTTTCTCTTACCTAAGGTAAAAACCAGATGGGATCTGCAGCAGGGTTTAGCTAGCCCTGTTCCTTCTCTTGCAAAGTGGCTAGAGCAAATGCCTCTGGAGGAACACAACATGAGAGCAGCAGGTTACAACAAGAGCAATACAAAGAAAGGAGAGGAGTGGAAGCAGCTGCTCCACAGCATGTGGTGACACAGGTGCTGATCCAATTCAATGCAGCCACTAAAACTGATTCTGATGATCCAAGGTTTTAATTGCGTCCATTTTGAAAACTGAGTTCTCTGTAATTGAATGAGACACAGATGATAAAAACAATAGAAATACGTAATAAAAAAGAAACCCCACTGATGAACCTTGCAGCTCAAGCCAGGGTTGGGAGAGGGGCCAGTGCCCAGCCGGCACTCACCTAGCGTGGGTCTCATCTCTCCTGCCATGAGCCAAGCCTGCTCCTCCCACAGCTCCTGTTGCTTCAGAGAGGAGTCTGCATGCGAGTGGCAATACAAGTGAACCCAGATCTGAGGTCTTCAAACCAACGCCGTGTGCGTTATCTAAACACGTGAGGGCTCCTGTTGCAAAACTGAGGGATTCTGGTAGGTTCCTTTGTGAATCCTAACAAAGCTGGAAATTATGAATCATAGCAAATCATACCGCCTGGTACAGGGAGGATGATACCATCTGCCATCTAGTTACTGCTGGCTGTTGAGTCATCTGTGGTAGGTTCTGATCATGTCACACGACATATCGCTGGCTCCTAATGTCAAACCATGGCAGAGGCTTATTTCATAGGTGTCTCCTCACTCTGCTTGGATGGAGCACCCCTGTCCATAGCCGGGATTGCTGTCACATCAGCTGACACATCTCAGAGGAGTTTCCCAAAGGTATTTCTGCAGTAGTTTCAACAGTGAGGGAAGGAACGGAGGCTTGGTTGTGCAAGAGGATGTTGTTGCATCTGTGTCTGCAGATGCACAGAAGCCCATGTGACCTTCAAGGGAGACTGAGGAACTTTCTCCCTTCTTCTGTCCCAGAGAAGATTTCACAGGCCTGTAACCTGGCCCTGTGCCGTGTGAGCTGTAGACTCATGTCACTTGTACGTTTTTTGCACAGCATCCTCGGCAACCTCCTGTGCTGCGCATAGATACACTGCTAATACAAGTGTGTCTGCCATGTGACTGAGCGTATGTTTGATTAATGAGATAGATTTGAAATCATTGCCCAGACGGTATTCTCACTTCAGGAGGAAAACCAGTAGGGCTTCCCCAAATAACTTGCCTCCTGGCTGGCTCACGCTGCCCAGTCCCCAGCGGAGATGCTCCAGGACAGCAGAGTGCCACACAGCACTTCCTGCTCCCAACAGCCCTCCCACTGCCCTTGGAAGAGTTTCAAATGAGAAATCAAACTGCAGCATTTTAAACATTGCCTCCCACACAGCGTCTGACCTCAGCCTCCACTACAACTTGCTGTAGGTTCAAAAGCCTCCAGCAGAACAGCTTGCACCCCCCAAAAGTGTGGTTTTGCCAAAATAGAAGCATTTTGCAGAAGGCAGTGATTTGACTGAATCTTTTGCCAGCATGTTGCTGTAGGTTTTGCAGTTTGTTTCAGCGTTTTGTGCTTTTGTTTAATTTTG
Organism: Bambusicola thoracicus; assembly: GCA_002909625.1. NCBI lineage: Eukaryota > Metazoa > Chordata > Aves > Galliformes > Phasianidae > Bambusicola > Bambusicola thoracicus. The sequence goes on from PPHD01001326.1 coordinate 29,952, forward strand.
AATTTCATTTTCTTGCACGAGACACTACAGAAACAAAATACTTTATGTTTACAGATATTTTTTCTGGGCGGGGGAAGGGCTGGGGGGCTGATTTCCAGACACATCTGGAAATGACAGGATTCCCTATTGAGCAGAAGTCCCATTTTCCAATCCGCTCTGGTTGTACAGAAGTTAATGCCATTGTGAAAAGACCTCTTTCCCCGTAATATACTTAACTTCCTGAGTGGTGAATTCCTGAAGTACTCTCCAAGGCTTTAGTCTGCCCAGAGGCACAATCTCACCTTTCATTTATATCAGTCTCACAATTAGTTATTTGCCTACAGGAGCTGTGGATGCCCTATCCCTGGATGAGTTCAAGGTCAGGCTGGATGGGCAATCTGAGCTAGCAGGAGCTGTTCTTGTCCATGGCACTGGGATTTGAACAAATGATCTGGTCCCTTCCAACTCAAACCATGCTATGATTCTGTGATTTCTGTTAGTAGCTGGGATCTCTACTCAAAGGCTGAGGCATGTTTGGTACCTTTCTGGGTAGAGATGGAGTGTTGTAGACGCTGCCAACCAGCAGGATCCAGCATGATGCATGTATTCTGCTAAAGCTAGGGTGGCTCTGGCCTGAACATCCTGGCGACAAAGGGCAAAAGCAAAATAAGCAGGTAACAAGTTACCACCTGTTACCAACCACTACTTGATCAGACCAGTTCCAGATGTGAATGGCTTGTGGGCCTTGGACTGAAAGGCATACATGATAGTAGCACTGGGCACCTTGTTCTCTCTAATTTTCATGCATCCAGGGTTGAAAGAGCATGCAGGCACATGGACAGGGACATATGCTGGAACAGGGACACAAGCAAGGCAAAGAAGACACTGCGGTTGGTGGCCCTTTAAGAGAAAGCATGGGACAAAACTGGAAAAGGGCTTTCAGGGCATTTGTATTTGACACGTGTACTACACTGTTCTCTGACACTTAGGAAAACTGTTCAGCAGTCCTAGTGGGAGGAGAGGCAGAAGAATAGTGTTTCCAGCAGACATTCTTTCTATGATTCTTGCAGCTCTTGGCTCAGCAGAGAATAATTGTTGACAACTGGAGCCTGGTCAGGATGACCAGAGCTAACACCTCTGTTCCTACATGACATGGGATTTTGGGTGACCGCAAGTAGTTGTCTTGGGATGTCATTAATGCCCTGTTTCCTCCTCAGCTCTCTGTTCCTCAAAGGCCTGAGGAAGCTGCAGAGATTCATGAGTGTTTTTTTTCCCATTTCTTGAAAGCACAGCTAAAAATAATAAAGCAGATTAAAATTGAGCCCAGCCCACAGCACAGTGTGTAGGTGTGATGCTAACCAACACCCAGGGCTGGGAAGCTCCTGGGAGAGATGACTCCCAAGTCCTCTTATACCATCTGGCAGACATTCTCTTCCTCTTCATTCTCTCTTCGGCACCTTTTCAGAAAGCATATGAGATGGTAGCTTTGAAGTTGTTAGCCTTTACTGAAAATGTCCTACGCATTATTCCAGGTGTAAGAAGATGATGAGGAGAGACCTGCAGAAACCAGGCAAAGAAGAAGCCTCGAATGGTGCCTGGACCTCTGTTAACCTTTTGTCCTGCCATCCACCATCCTGCCAATGTAAGCATGCAGTTGGAAGCCGTTCATCCCTGCTTAGCCAGGGAGGGACTCTGTGTGCCTGGCAGATCTGCCTGAAACACCCAGAGCCAGCATGGTTTCCCAAGGGGATCAAGGTGGATTGGGTAATTAATCACAGCTTGTCTGGGGGAGGATGAGGAAGTCTGAAGGAAGGTGTTAACGGCTCTTAAAAGCTTTCCCACTTTGCAAAAGGTGCTGCCTTGAACAGATTATCTGGAAATATTATTAGCTGGAGTGGGAAAGGGCTTTTTTCCTCCTCCAGGTTCTTTGCAGTCACTCTAAATCTGCTTGAGCCTTGGAAACAGGTTTTATTGTGTGGGAGACAGTGGGGGAGAGGGACTGGCTGTCAGTGGGTCAGCAATTAATTGGTTTATTCCTTTCTCACGGTTATTTTCTGGCCAGCATCTGCTAAAACCCTGCTGCCCACTTAGTCCCTGCCCAGCACACAGGAGCTGCCAGGATTTGTGTGCATTATTCTTACAGGGGACTCTCAGGGGCTGCAGGGAAGTCCCTTGCCCCGAGTCCAGCCTCTCTGTTCATTGGCTTATCATAGGAGGAGAATGCAGTTAGTGTCTTCTGTGATGGGACACTGGCTGAGGGAGGAGATGAGCACTCAGGGTGCAGGTAGTGGTGACAGCAGAGACGTGCCCCAAAGGAAACTTTCCTTTCCATTGCCCATTCGTTCAAATGCTCTTCTTCATCTTGGCACCACCTGCCCTCCTGGGAGCAGTGGCCATCAGCTGCCTTACCCTGAGAAACTACTTCCTGTGCAGCCAACTGCTGCAGACACTGTGTCCTGCTAGCTCCTGCCTACTGCTGCAAATGAGGTGAAGGTGGTGACGAGGCTGCTGTAATGGCTGCAACAGGCAGTGGGGTTTCACTGAGAACACTGCAGATGGCTCTTACAGGGATCTTCATAGGAAATAACTTTTCAGGATAAAGCAGGAATAGAGCACCAATTTGGCCCAGAGGATTTTTATATTTTTAGCTCAGCCTTGTTTTGGCTCAGAGTCCTGGAAAGGTGACAAGCAGGGAGTGAAGCAGTCCACGCTCAGCTTCCACTTCCCAGCCTCCACCAAATCTCCTGGGTGAACAGGAGGTCCCAGCTACAGAGAAACGCTTCTGAAGTCACATCATCTTCAGGGAACTTTTCCTGTTGCTATGCCACTACTTAACTCCCCACAATGCCTGGATCTTTAGTAGGAATCGGGTGTTCTGACAGAGTCCCACAGGCTGCATTTTTCATAGTTGTATCGATATCCAACAACTAAATTAGCCCCAGGAAAGCATAATGGAATCAGAAGGTTTCCAGGTCTCTTTTCCCTTTACAGAAGAGAATCCCTTTTAAATGTGAAGCATAGAAAGTCCAAACCAGTGTGTTTCTCTCTTTTCTTTGGGGATCAGAGTGCAGCAATGAACAGACAAATGGAGCTGGTACCCAGTGCTAAACTGCAAAACCACAGGCTTCAGCAAAGCCCTTCAAGCCCACCTGTCCCCCAGCAGAGTTAGTGCTCCTCTCTTTTGACTCAGGTCTGGAAATATCAAGAGGTATGGAAAATCCATTAAGAATAAGTAAATTACCCTCCCTGCAAGACTGCCAGCTCCATAAGCACTTCCCCAGCTGTTCAGAGACCATGGGGATGCTCGGAGGACCAGGAGACCACAGATGTTGCTATCGCAAATGTGGGGGAGTCTGAGATTTGGGTTGTCTTCCCCTTCCTTCTACAGTGTGATGTTTGCACATCCAGCAGCCTTGCTGGGTTTTCCAGATGGCCAGACAGCCTGATGTGTGTCCCTGGGATGTCCTACTGAAGGCCAGGGCTCCAGCCTCACTGCTTTGAAGGCAGTGGCAACAGAGCAGGAATAGGTCCAATTTCCTAAAGGAAAAATGCTATTTTGTGTTGAATTTTCTTTTTCCTCCTGGAGGGTCGTGAAGCATTCACCAAGAGGCAGGGATAGTAACGTGAAAGTGGTTAAGAGCTAAGAGATGTAGTTTAATGATGGTGATTGGAAGGTCAGCTTGATGGCTGGTCCTGATGGTCTTGAAGATTTATTCCAACAAGGATGATTCTGTGATTCTAAGAGAGTAGGGTAGAGAGGGAAGTCCATGGGCTCCATCAAAACCTTCTGCTGGGGGCAACACAGCAGGCACTTCAATGGCTGTCCACCAGAACGAAAGCATCACCTGTTGATGGCAGCTGCACTGTGACCATGTTGATCCCACAGCTGTGTCACGCAGTGCTGCTGTGACCATTGTGACCTGGTCTGCCCTCCATCCTTGACTGCTGGCTTCTGACAACATGGTGACACCAAGCCACAGCTCAGGACGTCATAGCATGTCAGCACGTGTTCAACCTTGTGCTGAGAGACAGGCAAATAGGAAAATGCTTTGCCGGAGTCCCACTGCCTGAGTGCAACTTGTTTCATGCATTTCTTAGATCAGCAGAACTTTGCTTTTAATGGCTAGAGACCCCCCAACAAGGTGAAAAATACTGAGCGTGCTCACATGTGCGTGACAGGCGTTATTGCAGAGTTAACTGTGTTCACCCATCAGTCAGGTTGAGAAAGGTGTGTGTAGCATACGTCCTTGCAGATGTGCATGCTAGTTGAGGAGAAGAGCAGCTCTTTTAAATTCATTTTCAGTTGCTGTTGATTCCTGTTCTTTTGTTTGTGATCATAACAGGGGCTGTATTCCAGAGTCTGCCACTGTCCTGCTGGGTGACATCAGGTAACAGCTGTCAGGGCTCAGCATGGCAGATGTGATCTCCCGAACTCAGCATCCACATCCAAGCTGAGCACACCAGGACACTGTGGTGGGTACGACTCCACCAAGGCACAGGCTCCAGCAATTTCACAGTGTGACTTCAGAGTGTGCTGGGAAGCAGTGGGTCGCATCAGTGAAGTGCTGATCATTTGTAAAGCTGCCTCAGTCTATTTGAAAGCAAACCTCACTGACATTTTCTGTGAGCTTTGCCTGTAGCTTTTACATCAGCCTGAGCTCAGTCCTTTGCAGATGCTTAAAGCTGATGTGTGCTAAATTCCTGTGTGCTGACCCTAATTTCAGGTGCCATTGTAATCCTCCCAGCAGACACTGATGGGCAGGTAAAAAAAGCAAGCATATAGACCTTTTCTTTTAGAGCACATTTCATCGTGGGATGAAATGCAGAACATCAGTTGAAGCATTGTGACTAAAGAGAGTTGCAAAGAATCTGAGTGCATACCTGAGTGCATTAGGTTAAATACTGATTTTTTAGACAATCTTTGAAGAGGAGTAGCTTCCTGAGATCCTCAACTGTTATTCATGCTCTGCAGAGAGACAGTATAAGGTTTTACAATACTGAAATTCCCCTTACAGAACAAGTGATTTGTTCCCAGTAATGGCTATGTAACCTGCAGCACGAGCCAAGGTCTTGATAGAAGTCTTGATTCATGCATGGCTTTTCTCCAGGGATTCCTGGATAGTCTGCTGTGATGCTGGGCTTCCCACTTACCTGCAGCCCCTATTCCTGTGCAGGAAGTTGGATTGCAGCCATTGGGACTGAACAGATGAACTGGGCATGTTAGTCTTTTGTTGCCAGTGTGCACAGCGAGAGGTGTGGTCTGCATGAAGAGGAAGAGACCACCTGCTCATTCTTGGCTTGAAGAGTCTTCTGTTGGAAGTGAGGGGCCAGGGTTCACACTGCAGCTTACATTTCACCACCGATCTCTCCTGTTGTTGAAGTTGTGCTGTCTGTTAATCAAGCAAGGCTTATTTTACCAAACTGCAAAATGAATTCAGCACCTCTGGCAAAACTAGGGGCTGGGAATTTTTAATTACTGTTTGTGCAGCTCTTTGGGGCTCTGAAGGGAATGGTGCTGGAGCCGTGAGAATAATTTTATTATGTATTGGCAGATATTTATATTTCATTCAATATGTGAGCACTGTGAGGCCTGTCAACAGCTCCTTCCTAATGCTTGGATATGTGGGGCATCCTAGCGCAAGTACTGCATATACCCCTCCCCTGTAGCCACTCGCCTTCACTGAGCATCACTGCACAGTAAGAGAGGGACCTGCACAGCTCCATTGTCTACCTCCAGACAAAATAAGCTCCCAAATGGCATGTGCTGTGCAGGGAATCTAGTCATAGAATGGACTTCAGAGCTCATCTAGTTTCAACCGCCCTGCCACAGGCAGGGTCACCAACCACTAGACCAGGCTGCCCAGAGCCACATCCAGCCTGGGATGGAAGAGCCCTGACGTGCTCCTCTCACAAGGCTTTTCCTTCTGCACCACAGTCACATATTGCATTAACCTTCCTCTCACAAGGCTCTTCCTTCTGCACCACAGTCACATATTGCATTAACCTTCCCGCCCCTCTCCTGATCAGAACAACACCTCTTTAATTGTAATCCAACAAATTCCTCTCTTCTCTACCTGGAAAGAATGGGATTTGGTCACAAGGAACAAATGCAAAGACGTAAGTCTCTTCATGGGAAAGGAAGTCTGTAGAGTGTCCTGCTGGGAGCCCTACTTTGCCTAAACTCTAGCATAATGCAGTAAGAAGTTAAGGTTATTAGTGGGCAAACAGCACAAGAGTGCTATTAAGCATGTCTTTGGGCTTTGTGGTCAAGTGCTCTGTGTTACTGCTGGCTCTATGCATTGCACAAGAGGATGCTTGTGGCCTTGCTGCGGCATTGGCACTCTGCCTGGCACAGGTCAGTGGCACTGAGGTGACAGCCAACCCACACAGAACTGGGGGACAGGTGGACCTTGGGACAATCATGGGCCTGGAAAAAGTGCGTGTCAGCTATCAGTTAGCTGACAGCATTAGCATCTGTGTCCATGTGTGTACACCTGTGGACTTTAGGCATTGAGACAGAGCCCAATGGGTTAAAAAAAACCCTCAATGTGTGAAGGTCCTTAGAAGCCTACAGTGCAGTAGTGATTGGATACTGTTCCTTAACTAGGGTGTTCATTTTCCTGTTACAGCTTGTAGAAGTGGAAGAACTCAGAGGCTACAGACTGGGCAATGCTTTGCTGTGTAGGAATGTACAAACCTGAACCAGTTCATGATAGCCTTAAATAACTGGGAGCTGCTTTTGGTGGAAAACTCTGGCGCCATTTCAACAGCAGCAGCATAGGAGAGAAATCTGTGCAGCTGTTTGGGGAATGGCCAGGGAATAAAGCTAACCGCATCGACTCCTGCTCCACTCACAGTTCAGGCTGTGCTAAAACAGCAGAAGAGGCATGAGCTCCTTCTGTATGATGCTTTCCCACCGGCTGAGGATGGATGGTGGGCTGCCTCAGTGGCAGAGGCACCAATATCAGCCACACAAAGACCATCTTCTGTGCCCCAGCTGCCACCTGAAAGCTGTCAGGTCTGATGGGTGAGCCACAGTGTGGCAGAGGTTGGTGCTGAGCACAGGAGCAGGGGCACATGAGGACGCTGGAGCACAGTGAGCGCCTTGTCATGCAGCCTGCAGTCCCCAGCAAGTGCCTATTAATAAGCCATGCATACGCTTCCTCCATATATTTACAGTGTGCTTTCTCCCTGTTAGCTTTGTAAACCACAGCTTCGTTTTGACACAGCGAACGCTTTTGTTTCAGCAATATATTTGGTACTGCTGGTGCAGTTGGCTAGAGAAGCATTTTGGTGACATCTCCTTCATTTGGAAAAGCAAGCAGGATTTCCCTTTACAAATTAACTCTGTCTCCAGATGAACGGCTTCTGCCCATCCTCCCTGCTCCAGGGATGGTGCCTGTGTGCCTGCAACACTTTTTGTTTGGCTGCCACCGAATTGATGTGAAAGCACACAGCAGCAAGAACATAATCCATGGAGGTGTTTGGAGCAGCATCAGGAGAATGCGCCGGGGGGGTCTTGGGGGCTCAGGAGAGGTACTCAGGGACTGCCAATGAGCAGCAGCCTCCAGAAGTGCCACCAGGAGTTGGCGGTTTTCTTACCCACTCATACCACACCGATGCTTCCACAAATGAGCCAAACCCAGCATAGACGCAGAAATGGGCCAGGCAGCTGGGATGAGCCCAACTTGTGAGTCACGCTGGGCTGGAAAAGTAAGGAAAAAAAGAATTTTCAGCCCAGGAACACAAGTAGGAAAAGGAATCGGAATCCAGATCTCCGAGCTCAGCTGCCCTTTGTTGGGGCAGGGAGAGCTGCAGGGTGCAGAGAGCAGCTCAGAAAGCCCAAGGGTTGTTGTAGCTCAGTCACACCCTCTGAGCAGCATCTTCTTGCTGTAACACGTGCAGCTCCTGCCAGAACGACGTCCTTGTCTTCAGCTGGAAGATGAAACAAAAAAATAATTGTGTACAATGAGCTATTTGTGGAGAAATTTGTCTCAACGTTTGCATCACTATTGCAAGAAAAGTCAGCACCAGGACTTTCCTACCATAGTTAAGGACAGCTCTCAGCTGTGGGGAGCCCCAGGGCCCTGCAAGTGGTGAGTGCATGTTGCAACAAGGGAAGAATTTTATTTGTATTGCTGGAAATAGAGAGATGAAGAAAACTGCAAGAACCTGTCATTCTGGGCGAGCCCTTGGATTTTGTCAGGATTTATTGAATACTCTTTTGCAATTAAAACTCCCACTGGGTTGTCTTGTTGCTAAGCAAGGTTGATTGGGATTGTGGAGGTGCAGCTATGCTGGCAAGCAGACTTGCCCCAAAGCACCAAACCAGATTCAATGAGCCCACCTTGACTGCAGGAACGTGGTTAGCTGGCAGCAAAGTCCCCTTGGAGGGGTTAGATAACACACTGTGGCTTAGTCACACTGGGAAGTAAGTCTCACAACTTGCCGAGACAAATTCCTCCCTGTTTTAATTGAATGTGAGCTCCTGGAGTGCCTAAAGCTGAACTCCTCTCTGGTTGCCCCCGCCCCTGCGTCAGCCCGGTTGTGCCAGTCAGGTTTCCAAACCGTTGTCCTCACTTGCAGCACAAACAAGCTCTGTTTCCATTCACCATTGTTTCAGTGCCTGGTGGCTGCTAGAGGGATGATAATAAAGTAAGGACTTAACTGTTTGGTATTCTGCCAGTAGCTGGAAAACACAGAATTTGTTATCCCAGCCTTTTCAAAAACAAGTGACAGATGCTCAGGTCCCAGGGCTTCACCAGGAGAGCCACAGCTTTCATCTGCCCTATCCTTACCCCAAGGATGAGGCAGACTGCGCTCAGCAGGAGCTGCTGATGTAGTGGATGCTGAGCAAAGGAGCCCTTGGCACTGAAAATCTTAAAAACTGTGTTCACTTAAACCTTGATTGTGTAAAAAAAGCTTTCAGGATGGTGTATTTTGCTGCTTGGAAAGAGTGCCATTGACAGTTGTTAAACAATTATGCTTAATTTATACCAACAACAAAAAAAAAAAAAAAAAAAAAAAAAACACACCAAATCCGCCTCACGTAAACGGCTCTAAAGAAAACTATTCCTTTTGCATATGAAGATGTCTGGGGCTGTGACAAAGGTCTGATGACCCTCCTGCTCATTGCACAATATCTTTTACCTATGTACAATGGACACAGGACAGAGCCTGCGTGGGTTTACCTGTTCATACTGGCAGCAGAGAGCTGCAGTTGCTCTGCAGGAGTGGATGGGTTTGAACATGCACGGTAGTAAAAAACCCAAGTTCATAAATCCTCATTTTCCATTGCAGAGGCACTGGTCTGAACCTGACTGCAGAGTGCTGAGGGCTGTGAGACTGAGAAGCTTAAAAGGGAGCAGAGTATCGCATCTATCCCTGCTCCCAGCACAGCCTGGGAGAAGAAAAGGATAAATGGATAAGTATTTCAGCACTTACCTCTCATTTTTACAGAGATCACTATACATTACAAGTGCCTCTGCATATTTTATAGCACTTTAAAAAGCGTGTGGAGCTAATGTGGAAGTTGGCTTGTTCAGAGAAACGCAAAACATGTGCAGCCATAAAAATCCTTCATTTGATGCTAAGCTATCACATTTTCCAGTGTCTGAGAGGCAAATGATGCTACAGGAGTACCCCATGCTTTCTCCCAGCCTGTTCACAATCACTATCACAGATCCAAAGCATTCAGCTCAGCTCCCCTTAGCTCCTAGTGGCCAAGGAGAACAAAAACATCAATGCAGCATCTCAACAAGTTTTGCTGTATTGCTGCCACACAATACAGATGTTTTGGTAGCAAATGCAGCCTCCATCCAAGAATGTGCCTTTTGAAGAGGAGAGCAGCAGAAATGCTTTCTCCCAGTTAAAAGAAAAAAACAAGTAGTCAGATTATAGAGGAAGGGATGAGCAAAGTGATGCCAAAATCCTGGAAGAGTGATGGTTCTGGAGCAGTGTTTCCCTCTGCAAACAAAGGAATGTGGTTCATGGGGTTTGGCTTGAGAAAGTTTGGCCCCTTGTCCCCAGGAGCTACAGAGGGATTGGGGATTAATAGGATCTCTCTGTCTGGCTCTTACTGTTACAAAACGTTTGGAAGTATTTTGTCTTTGAAAAAGCCACTTCTCTGTCCAAATGTGATCAATAGGTTCAGCAAATGTCAGCAGGATCTATTGGATGTGTACGTGCATGCACAAATACTTGGTGTGGTTATGTAAACCTTCTTCCCATAGGAAACCAGGCATCCCCACGTGCTTAACCAAACATTCTGTTTTTAAGGGCTCTTCCCATTTCCCCCTCCGCCCTTCACTTGGGCATTTGATGTTCTGGATTGTCAGAGAGACAAGGGAGGAAGAGTAGCATTAGGATTAATGGTGATGGATGTCGTTTCTCTCCAGAGCTCTTGCCCAATCCCACTTTGTGTGATGGCCTGTCCCATCACGCATGTGATGGCTCCAGCACCTTGGTCAAGCCTATCATCCTCATCAAAAAGATCCTGGCTGCAGAAGGAAAGCCATATACTGAGTCAGGAAAGGGGTGGACATGCTGGGTGTGCAGGTGGCAGCAGCTGAGGCCATCCCTGACCATAGCCTACTTAAGGAGAAGGCTGAAATCTGTTACGTGAGCAAGCAGGCAGGAGCACTGGATGCTGGTGGGAGAGGGAGTGAGATTCAGCCACCTGAAGGCATCTCTCTGCAGGAGAACCTTCCCTTTAAAGCAGCAGGCATCGCTCTTAAGTGTTTTTAAGCTTAAATTGTTTCCCTAGGTGACATCCTGGTAAGTGGATTTCCTAATTAAGCACAACCCAATTAAGTGGGATGTACTGCAATTACCAAGTGTTCAGCACAAGGGAAAGACCAGATCCATCTGTGGCAGAAGGGCTCTTCCCCAGTGTGGAAGGGGCTGTAGTGAGGTGCTTCTGTAAGCGTGAAGGTGGGCAGCCCGGACATGAGGCTTTGCAGCCCTCTCCCTGCCAGTCAGCATCTTCTGTGTCCCCACAGAGACCAATTCACGGTGCCAATGCTCTCAGCTGCAGAAGCCACGCAGCAGACGCGTGCAGCCTGCGCAGCTCTTCCAGCTCCGTACCTCTGGTTTCGCAGTGCCACCCACTGGCAGTGGCTCCCACAACCCCCCCTCCGCAGCTCTGCTCTGCCGCAGCTGACGTTCCAATGATGAAATATTAGAAGGGTAGCTCTGGTGGGCATCATTCATAGAGCAGACCCCACGTGTGCTGGCCCAGGCCATCTGGAAGCATTTCGGCATCCGTTCTGGTGTGTCGCAGTGTCTGCTGAGCCCACGCAGCACAGTTGCCAGGTCTGCAGCGTGCCAGATGTTGGCTCACGCTGTGTGTAAGGACAGTCAAATGGTGCAGTGCTGCGTCCTTCCTGCAGCGTGGCAGGGCGGGTGGTGAGCTGCCTTCTCCTCCCTGCTGTGCTGGTGACACCAAGTCTCACAGTCTGCATAGGAGTCTGTGTTCATGTTCTCCCACACAGGAGAAAATACAAAACCATGGCTGATTCTGAATGCCCCACTGCACATCATAAGCATGCGTCCCCATGGGGAGCATGCTCCCAGCAGGGGAGGGCTGGGGACTTCTGCAGGACAGATGGATGTTCTGCTGCCAGTGCATAGCACAGCAGTCAGCCTGGTGTCTCTGAATGTGCTCTGTCCTTTCCTGAGTGCTGCACTTGCCTCTGCTGCTGGCTGAATGTGTGATGCAAGTCCAGCTGACAAGGAGGAAAGATGCAGCTGTCAGGGTTTCTGCAGGCAAGCTGCTCCTCACAAGCCACATTTTTAACTGAGTGCTGATTTAAAATCAAGTTTGACAAATAGCATGTTGGGGTTGTCAGGTCCTGGAGCACTGTCTTCCAGGAAGTATGAAAAAGGCACCAGAGGAGAGCTTGGCATAGCCTCCCATATGACAGTAATTAAAGGCTTTTGCACTCGGGCTCTGGGAGCTGCTCCTCTTGTAAATTGGCCTTGATTGAAGAGGAAGAGAATGATTAGACTGGAGGAGAGTTATGGGGGTGACAGGAGAAAATGCAGAGGTAAGTCTCAATTTGTCTTCCAACTGTTTTTACCCCACCTCCTCTGTCCCAGCCAGGGTGGAGACAGCAGAGCTCCTGGCCTGGCTCTGCAGTGCACTGGCAGAGATGGAAGAAAAAGAGGGGCCCCGCAGCTCTGCTCCTTCCCCAGAGCATCGCCTGGCTCTGAGAACAAACATTCCAATCCCCAAAAGCCCTCCAGGCTCAGTGACACCAGAGTCACCCATCCCGGTGTAGCAACCCCGAAGCTGAGTTATCCCCATGCAAGGGTTGTGCCCCTATGTGATCCCCAGGGATTAAAGCTCTCTTCTCTGCCCGTCCTCAGCTGGATATCTTTAAGTACAACACTGCAAGCAGCCAAACCCATGGCCAGACTGTCTGCAGATGGGCAGGAGACAAACCCCACATCTTGTATTTGGTGCTTGTTAATATTTGGATAAGACAAGCAGAATGCTTCATCCAGGGTGGTGCTTGTGTTTGCTGTAAGCCAGTACCTCTGTGGGGTTACCATGAAATTCAAGGCACTTGTGAAAAACGCTGGTGGGATGAGGCATGACTGAGGCCACTGGCAGCAAAGTCCTTTGAGTCAGGGTAAAATCTGTGTTTGAAGCCAAAGGGAATGTACTGGGAGAGCAGCTGGACCTGGACATGATTCCTGGAGGATGCGGGGAGATGCCCTGAGCTCTCACTTTCTCAGTTGATGCACCTCTCAGTCCTCCTGATTCTTCCCAGGAGAGGCCGCCTTCTGCAGGAGCTGGGCAGGTCAGAGAGGACAGGCAGCACTCTGCCTGTGGCTCTGCTCACATTCACGTCAGCCACTGGGGTCAGCCCATTGCACATTGCGTTTAGCACAATAAAGCCTCCAGAAAACAATATCTCAGTTCAACGTGGCCTGAATATCTTTAACAATCCCCACAGCTGCCTGCATGCCCTGTGCTGTGCATGGTCGTGAGCTGTGAGCTGTGCTGTCAGGAGGCCCTTAACCCTGCCAGTGCCAAAATGCACCATGGTGTCCCTGCTGCCTGCCTCTCCCAGCTCCACAACAGTGTGACTTGACAGAAGATGGCAGGGGTGAGGAAAAGGCCTGGAAAGGCCTAGGGTACCGTTGCCATAGAAATCGGTCAGTGTTTGGAAAAGCAAGAGTGAAAGCTACTCCAAAAGTAATGATCTGTCCCTTTGATGAAGGGGGAGCCAGGGGGATTTAGTTAGGGATAGTATTTTGCTCCAAATAATGAGAGTCCATAAGCCACATCTCCGTGTTTGCCTCCCCAGAAGGGCTGTGCTGACAGCTCTGGAAAACCATCTGACAGGGAGCACGGGCACAGCTCCCGCACAGCAGCTGAGCTGCAGCTCCACGCTCCCAGGATGAAAGGCACAGCTCAGTGCAATATTCATTCACTCATCCTTCCTCTCTTCATTCATTTATTCATCCATTCATCTGGTTCATTCACATTTCCGTGGCACTTTAATGAGTAGTGCTGTGCCCCTATAGTCCTGCAGGTCCTGCCCCCAGCACATGACCTTGTGGCTGCAGACAGCCATCCTGAAGCTTGGGCTTGTGCATTTTGCAGGGCAGATGCTGGTGTGGCTGGGGCACGGCCTGCGGTGTGCCCAGACAGCCACCCAGGCCCTTAAAATCCCACTGCAGTCCTGGTGGCTTCGTTGTTCCTATGGTTTCTCGTTGTTCTACTTTGCGTCTTGTTTAGTTCGCATCCTTGTCATGGAAGCACAAGGAGGGGGATTGCATCAAAACTGCAAACACGGGGAGGTTCCTTCTTTCCGCTGTGGTCTTTAGGAAGGACAGAAGGGTGCTTTAGGAATGTCTCCCCTTCTCAGCAATGTCAAAGCTGCCAGGTGTCTGAGTGGGGACAGAGAGGCCATTGCAGAGGTCTCAAATGGACACTGAGGAGCACGGTTCTAACCAGGACCTGGCTTTGCCCCACATTCTGTCTCTGCCCAGAGGCAACAGGGACTGGAGACAGCGATTCCGGGCTCCCCAGAGCAAGACTTTTAGCACTCGCATGCAGACGTGTCTCTTGAAGAGAGTAAAAACGGACAGGGACTGGGTAGAAATCCAGGAAAGATTAAAAGGAGACAATAATTTCCCTGCCTATGATCTCACTCATGGAAAACAACGCTTCTGCTTTTCCTGCATGTGCTGCTGATCTGTCCTCTGCCTCCCTCCAAAGAGCTACATGCGTTTCTGAACAAAAGGAAGCAAACAGAAAGCTTCGGTTCTTTGTATAATGGAGAGCTTTTTCTTTTGTTCCCCGCCTTTTATCATGGATCTGCTGCCATCACTGTTACTCAGCGGGTTATTACCTCTGAGTGGATACTTCCACCGGCAGGAGCTGCTTTCTGGTCTGCCGGGTGCAATTACGGATTGGGATAATTCCTTCTGCGTGGTTTCATTGCACAAGGATTTGCTGTGCTCCGTGGCAGAGGTGAGGTGAGGTGAGC
>PPHD01001327.1:0-44433 GCA_002909625.1 Bambusicola thoracicus
CCCCCCCCCAGCTCTATTTTGACCACTCTGAATCCACATAAACTGAAAGTATACTCTGCTCTTAAACTCACCCTCTTCTTGAAGCAGTGGGTTTAACTCACGGTCCTGTTGCATTGAGCATTATACATTTACGTTATTTCAACATGCTAAAAACAGATCTGTAATATGATGACAGTCATTTTAGGAGCTAAAAAAGCATTTCGCATGGTGTCTGGTTTAGATGTGTTTTAGTAAGTTATGGCTCCAATGTTTAGCCATAAAGCAAAAATATGATCTCTATAAAAGAAAAATAAGCAACATTTTCTTGCTTAACAGAGGTGTTATTTGGAAAGATATACAGAGAAGGTAAGAAACTCACTAGGAACCTACATATTTCTACTTCCACATCTCATTCTGCACCTGATTATCAAGTTATAAAACCAACCAGACCATCATACTGAAATCTAATTCCTTACATTAAAATTACCCCAACGAAATTCACATCCTGTGATTTAAATACTTCCCTATCCACAGCTCGAGGAACACAGTCAGTGAAAGCTGCTTACAGATCTTGAATCAGGAGCTTCACTGCTCCGAATCTGATGCTCTACACCCCCTGATAAATTCACACTCCTCTTGAGGCCTTTAGAAACGCTGACCTGATGTCATGCTGTATCCTGGGGTCAGAGTTTCTCTTCTCTTTAGGCCCAGCACAACAATGACTACCTGGCTATTAAGTGTTGCCATCTACAAAAACTACCAAAAAATCCTGCTGTTCCCTGTAGAGTCCGTCGCAAACTATAGACACATTCTCATGGGAAAGGTTGTTACGTGCTTTGTAGTATCTGATAGCTCTCATACCAGACTTTTAACAAAAGATACTTAACACAATCTGGTTAATTAACAGAAATAATGGTACAAGTTTATAAAAGATTGCTTCTGAAGGTTATGTCCCCCCCTCAATTTTCTTATTTTTTGAGCCCATCTCTTAAACCAGTAAAGGCAAGAGTGAATGTGCATTACATGACTATGCCATTTCCTACAGCATAACTGCTTCACCCATTGGAAAAATAAAAAGTTACGCAGTGGATGAGAAAGAGGTCATTAAGGAAAAACTGCATCAGTTCTGCAATGACCTAAACCACAGAAAGCAGCTGTGAAGAGGTGGGTTCTGTACTTGTCTCTAACAGAAATCCTCTGCAATACTTTCTGAAGTAACAGCTGGGCACGAGGATTCTTCCCACTCCTCCCCTCTGGGTTCCTTGTTTGAAGCCCTGGATCTTATTCACAAATGCACTGAGTACTTGCAACTGCAATTGAAGGAATTGGGAGTTCTATTTTGGGCATATTAGTTGCTATGTAATGCTGATACTCTGAAAAATGTCTCAGAACCCCATAACGAGCACACCAACATGAATGGACACATTTTTTCCCGTGACTCAATTTCTTTCCCACAAGACAGCTATGATTTTCATGTGCGTGTCATGTGACACTGAAAGGCATTAGTGTCCGTTAGGATATTAGGCATCCTGTCTTCAGGAAATGCTTTTACCATCATGAAGTAATACGTGGCAGAGGGCCACATTCAAGCAAGGAGGAGCAGATATTAAATAGCTGCTCTCCAAGTGAGTATGGCTAAACTCGCCATGAGCCTCTTGGGAGCACTACAATCAAAATCAGATTTTGATTATAGACCACATAGTATGCTTAGTACATAATTTGGACAAGTCAAGACCGCAGAGGTGATCAGCTTGGTAATTTAAATTTTTGAATGCCTGTTTGTTATTGAATACTGTTTTTATTTTAATAACCCATAAATCGGACACAGAATCCACTTCCTGCCATTACAGCGACATTCAATGGGGACAGTAAAGTTCTCTATCTTACAGAAATGCGTGACACCATACCTCAGGTGAGGAGCTTATACGAAAGTACTCTCTTCTAGACCTACAGCACAAGGCACAGTCTTTACCTGATATGTGGTAACAGCTGCAAAAAGCAAGACGCTGCCCTGCGACAAACCCTAACCCAAGGTCTACCAACACTGCCTTTTACAAGGATGCAACTTCAGTCATCTCTCAGTGTTCATTCTTTGTGAAAGAATATATGTCACTTCTATACTAACTTGGAAAAAAAAAGGCTCCAAACCACTGAGTGACACTGCAGTGTTTGAGTCCATGAGAGAAGGCTGACAGATTTTTAATTAAATTTCTGAAAACAGAAGTGGCAATGTTCTCCAGTAAAATTCCTTTTTCTTCATCAGAGCCTCCTGAGAATAAGTCCAAGGTACGCAAGAGTAAATCCAAGAATTTTCTGTGTAGCATCTTAAACCCACTTGATATTTCAGTGACATTTACATCTCTGCATTGTGCCTAGTTTATTCCTGTTTGGGTTTCAGAAGGTGGCCATTATTTGCATTGCTTGAAGCTGTTCTCACACAGTCAACACAAATGTGTTTAGACAAAATAAGTTTACTACAAGTGCAGGAGAAATCAGCTTTGAATACATTTTAGTTGCTCTCCCTGCTTTGTTTAGAACAAAGCTTTGGAATTTCATCATGTAATTCTGGCTGTCGTTAAGAACAGCTGTGAGGATATCTATGCAGGATTGTCCTTTCTGCTCTCCTTCCCTCATGATTTTTTCCCCACAACACAGCTAAATGCGGTAGCAAGGATGACTGAGCACAGGCAAGTGGGAATAGCTTTGGGGACTGCCAAGTTGTATTAGAAACACAGAATGATTAAGGTTAGAAAATACCTCTAAGGTCGCCAACCCCAACCCACCCCACCATGCCCTCTAACCGTGTCCCTCAGTGCCACATCTCCACAATTTTGGAACATCTCCAGGGACAGTGACCCCACCA
Organism: Bambusicola thoracicus; assembly: GCA_002909625.1. Classification (NCBI taxonomy): domain Eukaryota; kingdom Metazoa; phylum Chordata; class Aves; order Galliformes; family Phasianidae; genus Bambusicola; species Bambusicola thoracicus. The sequence continues at coordinate 2,843 of PPHD01001327.1, forward strand.
CCACCTCCCTGGGCAGCCTCTGCCATGCATCACCACTCTGAAAAAGATATTGTTCCTAATATCCAACCAGAAGCTCCCTTGGCTCAAATTAAGGCCATTCTCTCTCATCCTATTGCTGTTACCTGGGAGCAGAGGTTGACCCTCACCTCAACCTCCTTTAAGGGCAGTACAGAGAGCAATAAGGTCTCCCCTGAACCCCTTCTTCTGCAGACTGAGCAATCCCAGCTCCCTTGGCCACTCCTCATAAGACTTGTGCTCCAGATCCTATTGCATTATTGTACTCAGGTAAATATGTCGGTGAGGAAAAACAGCAATTTCAATAAAGCAAAAGGGATATGGCTTCTCAAAGGGAAATATTTCAGCCAAAAAGCAAGCAATCTACCAAAGCCAGCACTTCCCCTTCACTGTTTTTGCATGCTACTGTGCACACAAAAGAAACCGCAAAGAATCTTTTGAGAGACAAAAAGAAACCAGCTCAGAAGCTTACAAGTATGAGAGAAAGAACCTGAGAGGGTAGAACTAGAGAGAAGGCTGTTAACACCCAGATCTCATCATGACACAGATGGAGATTTAAAGCTTCTCAGCATTTATTCATTTTCTGTTTCCATAAGGTATTTGAGGTATTTGTTCAAGTGTTTAGTTCATATTTCCAGTTTTATTCTAAAATCATGCAATAATTTCAATGTGTGAGAATCTCTGGAAAATATTCTCATACAGAATATGAAACTGTTTACAGGAAGAGCCTAAATTCAGTCGTTTTGAGATTAGTCAGAAAGTTTAATAACCATGACTGAAATGCAAGCACATGCTGTCTGATTAATTCCATAAAAGAGCAAACACCAAGGACTGTTCAGGAGAACAAGTTGCTCAGCATGTGCTATAAAGTGATGTGATCTCTCACAGAAGTCAGAATCTGCTCACAGAATGTTTAGGAACAGGTTCAGGAACACATGCAACTCTAGCCAGCAAAATATGATTAATGTACAGATTAGGGCTGAGTCATGACCTTCACATGCAGATAGAAAACTGGATGTGAAATAGGCATGAAAACATCAGGGAACATGGTCTAACTAGCTAAAAAGATTTTTATCATCACACAAAAGAAAAGGAAGCAGAGTCACCCATCCAAGATAAACGTTGGCATAATAGTCAAACACCATGGACAACATAAACTATTAAAAAAGGGCCTAAATGTCAGTTATTCTCAGTTCCAGTAGTCTTATCAGCCAGCACTGCTGGAAAAAAAACATTGGTATCTCCTTGTGCACCTTGGAAAATAAGCAGAACACATCTTACTATTAAGCTTACAGAGGGATCAGAGCAGCACAACAGAAGACGGTTATCTGCTTCACAGGACTCAGCGCCACACGTAACTATGAGCTAGAACGGTTCATATCTTCACCACAAATTAGCAAAATCCACATTAAATATTCCTACACGGACACTGAAACCAAGAACCAGAGCAAGTCCCAGAGGTGTAGAGTTGACTACCTGGACTTCTGTTAGGAGGTCTGAGAAAAGAAACCATGCTAATAGCATAACAGAATTTGTAACCTGTCAGCACTCTAATAACAAAGCACCGTAACAGTGTTTGAGTCTGGCACCAATGACTTCTACGGACAACCATTAGAGACCAGGTTGCGCTCTGCTTTTGGACGCTCTAACCCAAATTCCTGCAGACTTGACCTTCTTTTGAATTCAAAGGTAAATCACTGCTATGGAAGAAGTAATACATTTTAGTCAAAATTTCAGCAAAGGACAATGAAACATGAAATAACATTGGAGAATAAGCTTGTTAGCATAGAACCCTTCAATTCACACCAAAGACTTTCTTAGAAGCATGCATGCATGCATCAGTACTCAAAATCTACACTTCTAAAGTTACAAATTTAAGAGGCACCCAAGCAAATACACTGCCTTCCCTTCCCCTTCATGGTCTTTGGTTGGGTACAGCGTCTCACCGCAGTTCTTAAATACCATTCAGAACTGCATCAGTACAATTCATAGCTTGTATTTAACAGAGGCTCTCCAAGTGAGAAGATTGAATTACTTTTCTGAGTCAGAGCTTTCTAACTTGCCCCTTATAACCTTGCCATTCTCCTTTTCTACCTAGTCTCAAGTGTAGCATTCTGGTAGCACAGTTGTAAACTCAGGCTTATACATCCAAACATTACTTTTAACATACTTAAAACTAATGCTCAAATCTAGAGAATGATAATTAAAATCAGACATTGCATCCGTATTCCTATAACTTGTACCCCAACTTTTTTTTTTAAGAGAAGTAATTACAGTAGTTTAACACTCTGGACCAAGTTATGTTACATAGCTAGATAAGAAAGGAAAGACTGGGCAACACTGAGGTGAGTAGGATCACCTAGGTCTGTTCTGTCTTACTTTGAAATATACCTCAAGAGGAAATGAAATAGAGCAAAGACGTATCAAGTGTAACAGAGCAAGTATCAGTAGCATACTGAACATAGACCAAGAGCCACTCTATTAAGCCTTCTTGGACAAAAATAACAGAACTGGCTTGTCTACCCAAACAGATCACTTCTGGCCCAGTCACTAGAAAGAGCTGATGTTGTCTACTAAAGCAGACAGATGAACTAGAGAAAAGGAGAATGTACTTAAATAAGCCCTCAGCAACAAAAAAATCATACTTATGGCTGGAAGTTCCAGCTTCTAAGGTATGTCTGCCTTTTTTTTTTCCTTCAGAAATGAGGGGGCAATTATAAAACATGAAAATACCATTGCTCGTGACTAGCTGCACACAGACTTCTAGGATAACTTAGACTGGAAAAGATCCCTAAGATCGTGAAGTCCAGTCATAACAAAACTCACAAGTCCACTCCTAAACCATGCCCCTAAGCACCACATCCACACCTCCCTTTAAATATCTCCAGGGATATCCTAGCATTTCCCTGGGCAGCCCCACACAATACCTAATCACTCTTCCCATGAACAAATTCTGACGTTATACTTCCTCCGTGACTCCCCTCCTCCTAGCTAAGCATACATTTAGCTTGCTACAGAATTTTATAAGTGATAATAAGAATATCTCATCAGGCAAACACCTTCTATAGTCACAGAACGTCTCTTCAGTATCCTTCTGCCAAGAGCCAGCATTTTCGGGTAAACATCTGTAGTTGAAGGCTGAGCATCATGGTAGCATCTACTATTACATAGAGACTTACTCATTATTTACTTCAACTTAAGGCTACCCATCACTATAGCATTTTATAGAGTACTTCATATCCAGGACTACAAACAAATGCACTGAATTCCACAAGAGCACACACCTGTAGCTTAGCAGCATTCTCTTTTATACTGAAGGCTCTCTATTTGAAGTAAAAGCAAGACTAGTTTCTGGTTGCCATTATCCATCAGTTCCCTTTTCCCTGGACAGCTTAGGAGCTGGGATGATTTATAGTGAAAACCTTTCTCAACCTTGCCATTAAACAGCATCACTTCTGTAACAAACATTTAAATCCCCAGGGTCTGTACTATACAAGCCTTGATGCATTACTCTTCTGACATGTACCAGAACATAAATAATTGCTCAAGTGAGTCTGCAAACTGATTTGACTAAATATTTGGCTAACTATTTCAATATCACCTGAATGTATGAACGTGAAAACAGAAAGCTAGAACTCGTGTCATGATTTAGTGGCAGTGTTGTTTACACAAAGCAGTGCTGGAAAGAAAAGAGCAATTAGTTGCACTGGAATAAGCAAATCACAGAATATCTGAGTTGGAAGGGACCCACAAGGACCACTGAGTCCAACTCCTGGCTCCACATAGGACTAACAAAAAATTAAACCATATCAAAGCAGAAACCACATGTCTATGACAGGTATCGAAGCCAAGGCCAGATTGCTGACAAGTGCAAGGGAGTGACTTTGGATTACGCCAGTTAAAGAAAACATGATTCACAGACTACATAGGCTAATGTGGGAGAAAATGACTCAAGTCTGCATTCTTTATGAAACATGCAGCTAGTCTGAACTGCCAAGGAGTTACTTTTAAATACACAACACACCAAATGCAGGAGAGCAAATAACCTTGAGAAAGAACATTTCAAATACTCTTCAGCACATCAGGATGGATGACCATCTTATCACACAACCTCACTGGCAACTGGTATGCCTCTCCACATTTTCCTTCTCAGCTTTCAACAGGACTGAGGAGGATAGGTCTATTTGAACTCACTCTGATGCAGTCTGTCTTAATCCTGGCCTTGTTTGCGGAGTATAGATAAACAAAACCCTCCTGCTTCAGATCAGGAAGCATCTCCTCCACCATACACGTGAAAATAAATCAAAGTTCAGGCCCTCTTTGTATATCCTATGGGGTTTTCGTATCATATTAAGGTAATCAGATATTTCTACAGACTTTTTAAGTATCAAGTGAGTTTGAAGCTTCTATGCTTTACTCCAAAAAGCTAAGATAAAAATCATGCAATACTCCACATTGGAAAGGACCCACAGGAATCATGGAGCCTAACTCCTGGATCCAGGCTACACCACTCCAACCCTATGGCTGAGAGCAGTGTTCCAGTGTTCCGTGAACCTCAGCAGCTCAGGGCTGTGCCCATCACCTTCTGGGGCAGAGCTTTTCCCTGACCCTCCTCCATCCCAGCTCCACACCATTCCCTTGGGCCCCACTGTGTCCCCGGAGAGCAGAGTTCAGCGCTGCCCTTCTGCTTACACCTTCATTTCACACAGGTGTAAACCTCACCCACACACATCAGCAAAGTTCAGAGAGCATTCTCTTCCTCCAGGTACTCACAGTAGGAGCTTTTATTATCGGCTCCAGCTGGCAGATCAGTACATGCTACATACAAATTACTTAATGTCTGGGAAACACTCAAAGCCTAAGGACATCAGTGCCAGGCAAGACACTGGAAAAAACAATGGCACTGTTTCCCCACAATGGTGCACTCCCACTATTGCTCCAGGCCCAGAAGCAGCTTGTTTCAGCCAGTTCCTGAAAGAGTTTCTTGGCAGCACGCAAAAATTGACTAACATTGACCATCTTTTCCAGACAGCCCTTGCCAAAGCCTCATAAAGGGTGTGTCTTCCTGCCAGATTCAGAGCACAGCAGGCTTAATGATTTAGTTCAACTGTGACTTCAAGCTGAAACTTTACAGTGAGACTAAGGGGGAGTCAGAGCCTCTGAGTTGTAGGGCAAATAACCATCAAACCATAAAAGGTCAGCCTACAAAATGCTTGTATATGTTTTGTATTTCTCATTTTGATATCTGTCTTTGCTGGCAAATGTGTTGCTTTCAGCAGCGTTGGCTACCTCTAGATGTTCTCGTGTAGCAGCGTTCTTATCTTAGTTACAAATTCTCCATATCACTCATACAGTACATCTGTTTCTCTGGCTAATCAGTAAGAGCAGGGTCTCAGTGCAGGCCCAGGCATGGGGATGTTAAGAAATTAAAAATTTCACTCCACTTTACAATTTGAGTCCTGCAGAACAGAAAATAAATCACACAATAGACAGCTTCTGCACTATAACATCGAGCTACTGGGATTCTCTTTTACAGTGCCAATATCAACACGTGTTTCTAAAATCTCTCAGGAATGGCAGAGCAGAAAGGAGACAAATCTTGACTGACTATTCATTGGCCTTTCATTTCCTTTAGAAGTAATGGTCCCTTTGAGAACACATTGTTCCCTTCTTCTAAAACATCTTTACAGCTCCCTCCTCAGAACACGTTACAGGGATTATTCTGTGTCAGATGAGGTGTGGCAAAATGCTGCTACACGAAGCAAAGCTTTTAGTGTAACAGACAAAAGCTAGATTTTCTTCCATCATTACGTTGAAATAGTAAATCACAGAATCAAATTGATATAAGCTGCCACTCTGGCTAGCTGAAAGCTTGCTGGCACCTCAGAGAGGGAGTTCTGCCTACCTGAGGTGTAAGGGAGCAGATGATATAAATTAAGACCAGAGCCACTCAAGGAACTCAGTTTGCAGTTTTCTTGATAAACATAAAAAAAAAAAACCCTCATTCTAAATTAATTTGAAGCATTCTTAATATTTGAGGATAAAGAAAATTTATACCTTTCCAAAATACACTGTATAGGAAGAAGGGAGGCTATGCAGCTGCCACTGACCAATTTCAGGGTAACTCAAGAAAGGCATTAATTGCAACCCAGTAAATAAGAAAGGAACAGCTTACCCCATTCTGAAGTTACGGGCTGACTGGAAAAGATCCCACAAGGAACCTCCACGCAAAGAGATCTCCCTCTTAGCTGCCAGCCCTAAATGAGATTAGGGAGAGGTGAACCCAAGGTCCACCCCCTCTGGTCACACAAGTGAATTGCTGCCACCTGTGCTCCCAGAGCTGGCCACACCTCTTCACCAGGTGCTCAATCACTGGCTCAGGTCATGACCTAATGGCTCCCATACACACATCCAAGCTAGAATAAGGAATTACATTTCAGAAGCTTAAGAAATTTATTGAATCTATATGAAGCACGTAGATTATAAGTTAAATGTTCATGGTGTATTTTGCAAAAAGAGTCCCTAATGCTGTTCTTCAGGCAAAAAAAAAAAAAAAAAAACCCTAGAAACGCATCAAACTTTATGCACATATGCTATCAAGTTCCATTACAATTGCTCATCAGTGAAAGGAAATTTGCAGGATGGTTTATGACTGCTGCATAAAACCCAACACAAACATCTATATTCACATATTCAATGTCACGTCGTTGACACTGTCATGTTTTTCTGGAGCCTTAAGCCATTATTATCTATGGGACATGGTTCTATAAAATAATTTAAATTAAGTGAAAACTTACTGTATTTTCATCTAAGTTTCTGTTTTCATAACTGTTTCTGGCTCCTCATGCTCTGGGCTGCAGCGAACACAATAAAGGTTCTGGCTTCTTTTCTACTGTTTTGAATACATCATTCAAAATTAAAAGCAATAATAAAGATGAAATATGGCTTTTTCTGGGCATCAGCAGTGATAGAAGAAGTATTTCCAGGCCCAGTGACACACTTTAAATGTTGTTCCCATCACAAACCTCTTAAATATTCTCAAATATTCTAAGTCTACATCAAGGTCTAACAGGTTTTAAGTACTCAAAAATCAAACAGAAGCACGTTATTGTCTATAGAGTCATTAAGAAGATTTTTCTACTGTTCATACTTTGACAAACTGTTCCTATGGCTTTCAGGTTATCTTTAAACAAAATATGCAGCTTAATTTAATGCAGCGTCACTGAGAATTCACCCAGCAACAGTTTCTTCCCAGTCTGTGTTTGAACCTCAACGCTTACAGATTGTTCTACGTCTTCAAAACAAACACTCCACAAATAATAATTGCAGGGGAATTGGACTAGATGACCTTCAAAGGTCTCTTCTAATTCAAACAATTATATGATTCTGTATAACAGTTATTACAACCAGAGTCAGACATCTATCATCCTGTGCAGCTCTAGGAATTAATTATCTATCCTATAGTTCTATGATCTCCAGTTCCAGTTAATCTGCGGATTTGGAAAAAAAAGAATTCATTTATATCATTTCCTCAAATAAAGGATCTATTTTCCTTCCCTGGCTCTTGCTCTGTGTGTTGGCTTCTTTTCTTCATTATATCGGATTGCATAACACAGGCCTGTCCCCATTTATTGCACTGATTGCTGGGACTCCATTCATTATCTCATTTCACCTTTAATTTCCTTTTAAAATTGATGTTAGAACAACTGGAATCCAATTTTGGTAATCAAACCTGGCTTACAATGCCATCAGTTTATCACCATCCTATAGATACTGTCAAGCACTCTTGTTTCAAATCTAAGCCCAGAAACGCCCAGGATCAGCAAAGACAACTTTGTCATACATAGCAAAGCCAACCTACTCCCTTACATACCGCCCTGAAAAGGCAGCAGGATGTTTGAGGAACTTCAACCGCACAGGAGGAACACATCCTTAATAAATAAGACACCAAACTAGCCCCTAACTTACCTTCTTTTGGTCCGTTCAATAGTGAAATTATGAGTGTGGAATCAACAGATTTTTCTACCCTCCCTGCCAGTCATACTTTCTGTACAGGAGAATTTCTCCCAACACCTTTCATAAAAACTATTTCACAGACCTGCAGGACCGAAACCTCAAATGCGAAAGGGAAAGATGTGGGAGGCAGAGGACACAGGTGTTTTTTTTTCCAGTAAAATGTTAATTGTTTTTACAGCATGTTGATGTCATTAATTGCTTTGGAAGAGCCCATTTCTTTTTATCTTTAACACCAGAAGTGGAGTCCACTACAATTTATGCATTGATTTTAGATTGTAACTTGAGTATTCTGTACATTTTTCCTTTTTTCTTTCAGTAGATAATCACAGACCACACAATACCACAACAGAAAGACCTTGTGATGCAGATAAAGGAAGTTTTAGGGGGGATTAAAAGAGGATAGAAATTAAGCTTTTTTTTTTCCAATACGGTGTTCAGAACCTCAACCCACCTTTTATGTATTCACTCGAGTCCATGCTGTTTTTATTCCTTTCTGGAATTATCTTGGCTCAGTTAGAAGGCACTGTTCTCAGATGAAATAGATAAATACAAAGGATAAGACAGTAATTAAAGGTTGCTTTTTCCCAGCTTTGACACGTCGTTTGTCCTTAGGAGCACTACTCACAGCTAGAGGACTGCAGTGCCATCTCTCTCCCTGAGCAATGTTTGCACCATTTAACCTGCCTCCATCGCAGGACAAAGTTGTTGTGAGGGTGAATTATATGCGGGTACACTAAACAGGCAGTCATTGCAGCTACTGTACTTTAATTCAATCCTCTCTTTTATATTGCTACCAACAGTTACCCTACTGCCTTTTTCCTGCAGTCTTCCAGTTTCATCAACAACCACAGAAAGAGTCTTTTCCCCCCGTGCTGTGTGATTGAAATACTGCAGCTATGTAGCATGCTAAAACATGGAATTAGTGTTTCTGCAGGAACAATAGCACTAGATAAGAATTTCGACCCCAGATTAATGCTCTGAGTTCAGTTGCAGTAAGCCTACACAAATAGCAATAGTGATCATCTCATCACATTGTGGAAAATGACTTTAAAATAAAACCTTTCTTTTCTTCTGTATGGTAGTTCAACTTTTTCATTCGGGTCGCTAACTTAGAGAGGGATAGGAAGGAAAGGGTAAATCAAATTGCAACTAAGATTCATATGTTCTTTCCCCATATATCTCACCAACTGTAGATTTTCCCATCATCAACTCCAACAGAAAATGAACTGTGACTCAATGACCTAAGAAAGTTCAAAGCTTTTAAAACAGCAAATCAGCACAAGTGGGTGGGAGCCAGGGCTAACAAAGAGCACATGCTACCATCTGCTCATTTGAAGGCTCATTCTCAGTAGTTCTGAGCACTCCCAGTGCCAGCTGAAGCCAGGTAGAATGGCAGGCAATCAGCTCATCAGAAGATCGGGCCTGCTGATTTAAAGACTATCCTGAGGCATAGAAAGCCTATTAGTGGGATAAAAGAATGAAGACAATGACTGTCAGTGAGAGTCAAGTGCTCTGGGAAAACAAGGGAAAGCTAGCAAAAAAATAACCTCCTCCATATCAGACTCCTCAGGAAGATGTAAAACTCAGCATTCTAATAATCCAGGGCTGAGATATCTATGGGGAAGAAAGAAGTGATAAAAGTGGTGCAGTAATGTTTTAGAGCTGTTTTTAGGGTGACTGCTGAACAGATAGTTGATGGGAGCACCTAAGGAAATGCTATTATGTCTTCCAACAAATAGAACCCATCTCTGCAAATGGGTGGTTTAGAGATTCATCTGCTACTGCAGGAGACAAAGCACAAGTAGGTATCCACAGAAGCACCCTGCGGCTCACCTGCCCAGCTGTTCAGCCACTTCCAACTCTGCATAAATATTATGAATTATATTTTACTACAAAGCACATGCTCCCTAGTCCCCGTATGTGATCTTGCTGCAAAGCCTTGACTCAACTGAATTCCTCTGCCCCGACTTAGTAATTGCCTCTCCTGCTGATAGCAATAGCTCTATGAAGAGGATCCCGGTGATACCTTCATGCAGTGTATACAGTATGAAAATCCTAAATACATGGCAAATACTAAAAACATGTCACACATGCTTCTTGCTCATACAAATGTGAAAATGAAGCATTATATTTCAGACTATGTTGTCAGACAGGAGAGATTCAATGCCTAGCCCTTTTTTTCTGCCTTCCCTTTACCCTTCTTCATCCTCAAGGCCATTTAGCAGCAGGCATTTCTCTCGGCTGTAACCTGCTGCTGTTTCTCTACTGTGATCATTTTTCTCCACTTCTGGAAATACAGAGGTAGTCTGAGAGATCCAGACTGCAACCAGTGTGCAGCAGTAATAAACTGCCCCATTCTATCAGATGCAGAACACAAACCTGGGAAAGAGAACAAGTTTGTACATTTTTTTCATTTAAGATAAGAGTGTCTCTCTTAATAAGAAAGATAATAACTCTTATCACTTAATAAGAAAAGTTGGAACAGACATCTGGAAAGTGGGATGCTCTGAGGACCTGTAAGAAGCACTACACAAAACTCTTCTTTTCAACATGACCCACACCACAGACCCTCCAAGCAGTGAACTCCCAGCACTTCCCTGTTGGTGGCTGCATTCTGAATGCAGGAAGTACAGTGCAGAGAGAGAAAAAGCACAACTGAATGCAGCCTCAGACCTCTTTATGTAAGCAGAGGCTTTCATCTAGCTAAAGAAATAGATGAAAGCAACGTATTTAACCCAGGAGAATATGAGCTTCCCCTGGGAGGCAGACAGAGAAGAACAAGGAGATTCCAGTAGGTAAATACGGTATTCATAAGAGGCAGCTTAGAGGAAAGTGAGTGGAAAGGACATGTCATTTTCAAGGAGTTCTTCAGAAGAGATCATCTTTAATGTTTCCCGGATCACTGAATCCCAAGTGCTGTGTGATAAGTAAGTTGTTAGCATACTACATCCTCAATTAAATAGCTTATCTCACCCCTCTAACATCTAGTTAAGTCTCATATACTGCAGTAGAACATACTGAAAGAACAATGCTTTTAGTTGCTCATGAAGAAGGGACGGATATAAGCGTATTTAATTGCTTTATTGTATTGTGCAATAGTGATTATCAGTTGTTACCAGAACTGAATAGTTTTTGGATGTGCTCGTTATTTTTAAGCTACCTTGTTGCCAGCATTAAATGCTTTGAGTTCTGCAATTCATCCACATCTAAGTTTCCACTGCCAGGGGTGGTTTCTGTGCCACTATGTTAAGAGCTCTCCAGAAAAGCCTTTCAACAAGATAGATCCCAATAAAACTCTGGAGTAAACACACTGTTGGGCCTTGAGGGTGAAATGCACAAGATGTGAATTCCGAAATTAAAGGCAGGGTGGATTTCCAGGTCTCATCCTCTTTCCCTCTGCAAGTTTCCTGATGAAAAAGCAGTGATGTTATGAATTTAATCAGCATCGTTAGTGAGCCCTAAGTTCCACATCATTATTGCATATTGTCACTGGTTGCTACTGATTTAAAGCAACTCAGTGAAAACTCACAAGTGAAAACTATATTTTGATAGCTTCACATATGCTTCGATATAAACCAGGAAGAAGTGAAGTATAGATCTAATGTGTTCTGAATAGCTACATAGAATGAACAGCTTTCTACAATAAAAGAGAACTTAATACTGGGGCTACTGAGATTTGCATGTTCTTAATGTTCATAGGACTGCATGCAAACTCATGTGCAAAACTCCCACTGGCATCTACGGGGAATGCTCACGTGTCATTTAGTCAGAACATGCACAGATGAACTAATCAGTAATTGGCACTGCACTGACACCACACTTACTTAGTTGATACCTCCTAGTAGCTTTGTTGCATGTATTTCAGTGACATCGTAAATCTCATCTTTCAGGGAAGAACGATACTGATATTGTAAAAATCAACAAGGAATCTACTCCTCCTTCCTAAACAAGTGTCCCTCCCCTCAGTGACTTAGATGGGCAGCCTTTCACTCTCTGAATAACAGGATTATAAAACAGTCAGCATTGCCAAGGGCAAGAAATCAAGCTCGATGGCCTGATGCAATATGGCAATTCCTACATCACTACTAGCAGCTCATTTCCATACAAAATCCTTCAAATAACTAGACAAGAATTCCAGACTCCCTAGGATAACTCTGTCAAAAGAATTTGCATCACATGCAACATTTATTACATCCTTCAGGCATTCCACATGATTTGTCTCACATTGGCATCTGTACAGGTCCAGGTGCATGCTGTATTCTGAGAGGCTCTGAAGGAATCCCTTAACAAAGGAGCTCTAAGAGGCAGCCAAGGGCCTAAGTACTAACACGGTTGGTTGGGGTTGCATGGAGATTGTAAGACAGCACTAGCTGTGTGAAAATACCTTTTCAAGGCAAAAATTAAGACACAGTAGACATACTGTACTAAGGAACAGTCTGGCACACGGGTAGGTAATTGATTCTTAATGTTTAGTGTATTTGTAAAAGGGAGCATAAGGAAGCAATTAAGCCTCCAAACTGCTTATAAGTCGTAGAGTTGGTTTTTGAAAATCTGTCATATCTTATTTGATAGAAAATGAAAGGAGCTTCCAGCCTGCCAAACCTTATGCTAAACGAAGCAGGCAACGCAGTTTTGTTCTGACAGCATTTGTCACTGACATAGCATTTAAAACCAAAATGTGCTCTCCCCACATGCTTTTATCATCAATTATCTTCCCTTCAATGAAACTGCAACTTCTAGATAGAAAACAATCCTACACTTTTTACAAAAGGTGAACGGAACAGCAGCTGTTTACTTTAGAGAGTTCAGTTGCATCAGATCAGTTTCTGCTCCCCTCCAAAAAATGGAGCTGGGTCTTAAAGAGCGCCCTGAGCAGCATTTCTGTTAGAATTCTTGTTAGGTTGCGTTGTTTCCTCACTTGTTGGAAAAAACGTGCAAAACAAATATTGGGAAAAAAAATATAATTTCCTTTTCTCTGACTTTTTTTTTTTTTTGGTTGGTTGTTTTGGTTTTAGGTGCAACTGCATTTTCTCTGAAATACTGAGGTGTCTCTAGTTGTAGTTCCAAAAGAGATAAACAAATAAACCCCAGTCAAACCCTACAGAAAGGAAGGAAAGCAGAAAGGAAGCAGCTATCTTCTATTTCAGCATGGCGAGCTGCTCTCCAGCAAGTATTTCTGTGAAAGAAAGATGAGGATCTTATGAACTGAGAGGTAAAGAAGAAGCATACTCCATGTGCTGTGCTCTAGAAATAAAAGGAAAGGGCTCTATGCAGCAGCAGTACCAAATCTAATCTCATTTCCTTTGTGATATTGCCTCCATTTAGGCTTCATACTGGCTGTTACTTCTTCCCTTTCAGTAAGTTTTATCGAGTCTTTTCTACTTGTTGGTGCTGAAATCTATTAACACGCAGTCACACTGAGGCTAATCATATCATGTATTCCATATACATGCATGAAACAACTATCTCATGTAATCTCTTAAACGCCTGAGAATAACTATTCTTCCCCTTCGTACAGTCCATCATAGGTACACCATAGCCCTAGTTCTTGAGTGCCAAAAGAGATATACTTGTAGCACACTGGTAGGTTTCTACTGTTCCAAAAAGTTGTCTACACTATAGTCTGGCCAGCATCCCTTGCATGATGTATCTGTCACTAGCCATGGCTCTGCTGGGGAGTACCTTATCATCACTTCATTGGAGTGTTATGTATCTAACAAGGGTTATAGTCATTTGGCAGCATTCATCACCAGCTTCATCACAATGCTCCCTAATGGCTTCTGAACAGACTGCAAGTCCATCTGGTGCCCTGAGGTGAACTGACAAACTCATTCTGCAGCAGAGAACACAGCCAGCAGCTCCTTTTTAATTTGAGCTCATCTCCTTTCTTTGCCCATCAAAGCATTGCAATCTCTACCAAACTGGCTTTGCCTCAGCACAACTTTGCTACAGACATCATTACCTTTATTATTGTACTGAAAGCCACTCCACAACAAGACTAAAGCTGTAGGATGGCCTTACAACTTCCCCTGCTCTTTCAGATAGTTTTTTGACCATGCTAAGTCTCTTAGCTGTCACACAAACCTGTAAGTGCATCACATCTGGAAACATACTCAGCAACTGTTCTAAACCACCTTACTTCCTCTGCATGTCTTGAGTAGGCTGTAATTCCTGATAATTGTAGTTACAGCCTAGCACTATGTTAATTTTCTCTTCTTTGAGGCATCCTTGTGCTGGAAGAAAAATAGTATCAAATGCAGTCTTCATGCTTAATATTCCCTCCAGACCTAGCACCTCCTTGCAGTAAAATGCCTCTTGAATCAGACTGAGAACCACAATTAGTTTTCTTTAGGAATGCTTCAAAAAACTGCTAGCAAAGCCTGTCAGGGAGATGATGCTTCTTTACCATATTAGTTTCTTGATCTGTAAACTCACCAATGAAAGTATGATCTATACCTTCTAGAAATATTGAATAAGCATTACACTTCCGATTTTTTGCCTGACGTTTTTGATGTGCTATATTTTTATGAGGCCCTTGATGACACTCCCAGGACAAATGTCAAAATATGATTATCATTTCTTTTGACATTCTTTTTATTAAAATAGTTTATAGGTCATTAGAGACAGTGTCTTTGACCTTGTAATTTTTTTTCTGAGATCTGAGTGCACAGTACTACACAGCAATCTGTCAAAACAATATTCTGTCCATAATATGAAATTGAAATTGCTTGTACACCAAGCAATTTTTATCCTTTGTGTGTTGCTGTTGTTTTTAAAAGAAGACATGCAAAATATTTTTCCAAAAGTTTAGCTGACAGCAATAGTCACAGCTAATGAAGACAAAAAAGGATGCACTCTTCTATAGAAATCTGTCATTTCAACCTGACTGGATCATCTGCTGTGTTTTATTTTCATTGTGAACTTTCTATTAAAACAGTAATAGCTTGTTACTGTCACAAGCAAAATGGTTATTATTTTAAGATCACTTTCATCTGGAGAGAAAATGTGTAGAAGAGAGACTGCTTCAAAACGTCTTTCTTTATATTTGAATCCATTCTGTTAACATCCCCTTACCTAATGCAGTACCCACTGAAATTCTCACAAGTAGATATTAACACATTCTAGATATGTATTTTTAAGTTTACTTTTTATTGCAACGTCTCTGTTGAAAGTATTTAGTATTATTGTCCTGGTTTTTTTTTGGTTTCTTTGCTTGTTTTTATAGTGTACCCCAATAATTCAACACAAACATGAAGGAAACTTACCTAGAATGCTTTTACAGAACAGGCTTAGGATGAAGATGATTACAGTGTATGACTTCCAAAACGTATAACAAACCTTAAAAGCAACTTTTCAAAACAAGTTACTCTTACATTAATTCAGATAAACGTTTTTTCATCGAATAACAGTAAGCCAACAATAAATCTGTCTAGCCTTCATCTGGAGACATTAAAAGATATGTGTCGCCTCTTCTTGGTGATTGATTATCTATTAGAATAATAACTGTTTTACTACAGTTTTACCTGGATGTCTGGTTTCATCTGCAAAACGCATTATATTCTTTCTAAGGTGGTACTTGATGGCTTAGAATCTCTGATATTTCAATAAGCAAAGCAGACTGTTAATAGTAATTAAAAAAAAATACTGTACAACTACAGAAAATAAAGGTATCCCAGTAGTTTATAGCAAATACACAGAGATGTAGTTCATATCCGTATCCACTTAGCAGCTGACCAAAAAAATTCAGAATTAAGAGAAAATCCCCTAAAATGCCAGACTGCATGTTACTAAATAGAAAAAATAAAAAATAAAAATAAAAAACCATTATTTTCTGTCAGTGGCATTGATATTGTGGTTCTACATTCTTGCAAAGAGATTATCGTAAACAATTCAGTAAAAACACGTGTTAAGTTGTCACTTGGAACATGGTAGGCTCGATTCAGTTGCCAATAGTTTTGTTGGTACCTTTTAAGATGCACTTGGTTCCTACTTGGCCTCTAGTTGCCATTCCAGAAGACCTCTCTTAAGTTGTTCGTCACATCTGATAGCCTCCTGTATCAACACCATAATAGATTTTATAAGAATTCAGATAGAAAAGCATTTAATCATTTTAACCTTACTTGTGGTCTGAGACACCCAGCATGGCTTCACCAAAGGCGAATAATGCCTGACCAATCTGCTGACCCTCTACAATGGAGTGGTGTCATCAATGGACAACTGATGTCACACACCTGAATCCGTGCAAGGCCTTTGGCATGGCCCCGCACCACATCCTTATCACTAAATTGGAGATCTATGGATTTGAAGGCTGACCTATTGAGTGGATTAGGAATTGGTTGGATAATCGTAGTCAGAGAGCTGTTGATCGCAACCCTAGACCAGGTGGAGGCTGAGTGGTGTCCCCCAGAGCCTCAATCTTGAGACCAGTGCTCTTCTACATCTTCATCAGTGACAGAGTCAAGGATACTGAGTACACCATCAGAAGTTTGCTGATGACACCAAGCTGAGTGGTGTAGTTGATACACCAGAAGGAAGGGATGTCACCCTGAGGGACCTGAACTGGCTCAGAAACTGGGGCCATGAAAACCTCATGAAGTTCAATGATGCCAAGTGATAAGACAAGAAGGAAACAGTACTAAACAAAAAAAAAAAAAAGGAAGACTTAGGTTATATGTTAGGAAGAAACTATTTACTGGCACAGCTGCCCAGAGAGCTGTGGGTGCCCCATCCCTGGAGGTGCCCAAGGCCAGGCTGGATGGGGCACTGGGCAGCCTGAGCTGGTGGGGACACTCAGCCCATAGCAGGAGGTTGGAGCTGAGTGGGCTTTAAGGTCCCTTCCAACCTAAGCCAGTTCATGATTCTATTACACTTGTTATCAACTTATTTTGCAAGCAAAACTAGATTTCATGAATTAGTAGCTTAGCTAAAAAAATTCCACTACGTATCCTTATAATTTGTAATGAAAACAAGTATTAAATAATCATACAGGAATAGCAAGACAGATTTCACACATCTAAATGCAATCTTTAGTAATATGGCTCTTTTCTCATGCTAATAATACAATTGCTTAGACTTAGCAGCAGAAGACAATTGCATGTCATCAAGCAGTATAATACAAAATGAGAAACTTTTAATATCTGAGAAAAATGACATTATTAGCATTCATAGCATACCCTATAATGTACCGTATTTCCATTACTTAAGAGTAACATTTGTTTGATCTATTCAGAGCAATTCTGGATTGGGGGAAGTAATTCATAGACTCAATAATATTACAGCATCTGAGACCAAGAAGAATATCGCTCCCTTTGCTGCTCACCACGGAACGTCTGGGTACAGACTGCAAGGACACATTCACGTTTAATTATTATGAAAATGTCACGTAAAAATGAGAAAGGAGTTAAATCACTGCACAAAGATTTAAACTGGAAGCCAGTGAGGTTTTAATAACGCTCTACATGTGAATTATGCTTCCAATAACACATAAATGTATTATGAAACTTCAGCCAATAAAAAGCAGTTTCCTACAGCTTAATGTATTTGAGAAGAGAATGGCTGTACTCGTGGTAACAGAAATACCAATTATGAATCAAACACATAGTTTAATTCACTTTATTATAGCTGTAGTTATTAAGTTAAGGCAAAAGCCATGCTTAAATACTTTCCCTTCAGTTCGCGAAAGTGAAGAGGCAATATTCATTTTCTCAAATTTATGGGAGCATAATAATTAAACCCCAGCTCCTCTTTGTAGTGCCATGAACCCTCTTGGCTTGCCTCTCATTTTAACACCATTCCAGCCGTGCTGCAGGCAACTTCCTACCTCTCTCCTGCCACAGAAACAGCTGTTTCATCACAGACCATTTCCCTTACGACACACCACAGCACCTGCAGCCACACTTCTGCACCCCAGCATACTCAATGGCACAGATGGTACGAGAAGTTACAGGAGAGGGCAGAGATGAAATTTCAAACAAAATTGATACACCTGTGTGGTGAATGGTATGTCTGTGCCCAGATGCTGGTCAAGGCTGCCGGGAGCCAGACAGGACTTGGTCTAGACAGCTCCACAGTGGTCCCATCACGGAGCATCAGCTGTGCCGTAGTGATAGTTTATTAGGGGAAAAAAAGGGCAAAATGTTACTGAAGAAAGGGCAAAATGTCACATGGCAGTGAGAGGTGGGGAAAATAAGTGCAGCAAACAGCCACGTGAGCACCAAGATCTCACATCTTAATGTCCAAACCCCTCATAACACAGCACCTCATCTACAAAATCCACAAGACAGCAAACAAGCCCAACCCCACAGACCTCTAGGTTACTCATCCAACTTCCCTATCCCACATGACAAGGGCTTCCACAGCCTCTGACCACCTCTGCAAAAGACATGAAGGGAAGATGGACACAATGTCAGCTGGTTATCAACACAACAAGAGGAATGAAAGCAATAACTCAGCCCACTAAGATAGATGCTGAAAGTTTGCTGAAATAACACACAAAGTGCAAGTGGGACAGCACAGAGGCTTGTGGCCTGGGTGTGCAGCACAGAACAGCAACAGAAAGAATGGACCAAGCGTGCTACAAGAGGAAAACATGCAGCAAAGGAGTGCAGATGTGCTGCCAGGGGACTAAGAGGTGGCCAAGGAAAGGCTGAGGCCAGCATGCCATGTCTGTGCTTCACATGTGCCACTACAGGAAGAAAGGGATAAACCTGAGCACCCCCCAGATCCAGTCACCCCAGCTGGACATCACTGCCAAGCCAGCTGGAGAGCACAACCTTCAGGCCAAGAGAGATCACCCATCCCCATTGCCCTGTGGCACAGGGCCATAGGAGAGTTCGGGCTCCTGCCCCAAGCAGGAAGGAAGCTCTAGGAATCCCATGCCCCTGCAGCAATGCTTCAGCATGGTGGCACCCTACTGTTCAGGGCTGGGGGCACATGAAGGTCACATTTCAGTTTCACCCCAGATGTGAGTAGACTGCTGAAGTCAAGCTCATACAACAACAGCCTCCAATTCTTTAAAAAGTGTATTTGTATGTATTCATAGTATCTACAGATAGGCACACAGTATCAGAAGGGGAGTTTGAAAGACCAGGGTGGTGGCAGGAACAGCCTGACGGCTGAGGAGTGGTCTCACCTTCCAGGCTCCAGCCCCCATTGAGAATTCCATCTAACTCCAGTCAGACTTCTTTGAAGAAGCAGTGTGCCGGTACATCAAGAAGGAGAGAATAAACATGTCTGAATAACTCTTATGTTCTGCTTTTCCTTCCTACAGTGCTAACCTCTAGGCCCAGAAGAAAAATAAGCCACACTTGAAGAAAAAAAAAAAAAAAAAAAAAAAAAAAACATTCTGAAGCCTTACCACAGACCTGTTTGCTCTTAGGTTAACCAACAGCTATCCAGTCTCCTTGCCTGGCTTTAAAGACAGCAGCTGCTAAGACTTGCCCTCCAGCCTGCTCAAGCTGCAGAAGCTTTGTTACAGAGACTCTCCTGAAAGATGGAAATTTCAGCTGGAAGTTACTTCACTTTCATCCTGCATATTAACCATTTAAAAATATACCTGTTATTTAAGCTTTAAGCAATGCATCAAAATACAAAAGCCAAAGTTTGCTTTATTAAGGTTTTTAAGAAAAGGACCGTATATTTGTTCTGTTCATCCCTGCATTTGCTGAAATAGGCAGTTACAGCTCACTTCAAGTCCTTGGTCATTTCCCTATTGCACGTTCAGCTTCCATCTCACTACTTGGATGTGTTTCTAGCAGAAACTCCTTCCTATTTGAAAGCCTCATATGTTTAAAGGAGTGAGGGTCCCATCAGCTCTCATTTCTTCTCACTCCCCTCTTGTTGTAGGGGTAACAGATCTTCCCAGTTCTTGTAGTTCCATAATTATGAATATAAAAAGTGTGATTTCCTCATATCTGTACGAGTACCATCTCATCTTGGAAGGTTTAAAAAAAAAAATCATGCTATTGCATGCAACAGACTAACAAGAAGGACATGCATCAGCACAGTAGGAAATGTGCAACTCTGTACATTTTTGTTTGTGGAAGAAGTTGCACAAAGCCTGCTGGTGTCAAACATCCAAAAGGCAGGAACATCCAGGCATGCAATATACAGTGAAAGCCTGGCTCTTGGCTGATGCTCGCTTGCAGAAGAATCACATACAGATTCTAGGTACTTAGTACTGATTTTGCTCACGTCAGCAGCTCTAGAGAACAGGTCCAGTCCAGGCAGGTAAAGGAAACACACACCTTCCATCTCTCAACTGCAGTATACTTGAAGAAAAATATCCAAGTCTCACAGTCAAGATATTTGGAGGATGAAATGTAGCCAGGCAGACAGGATAAAAATCATTGGAAGGTCTCTCTGACACATCCTTGTTCAGTGTTTCATTTGCTAGTCACGTTTGTGGCACAGAAGTACTCAAGACCGTGGACACAGAAAGGGACTACAGAATACTTTTCAGTTTCAGAGGGATGGGACTGGGAGATTTCTACATATCCAGAGTCAGTTCAATTAAGGAAAAAACCTTCAACTTCATTTATGGTATCAAATATACTTCACAGCAAGGTTGCTGCAACTCAGCAGCCTGTGCTGATGCCTCACAGAGGCCAGAAGAACACTCTCAGCTGCATTTCCAGTTCTCTTTCCCATCAGCGTCTGGGTGGGTGCGCAGTGAATCCTAATGCAGGAAATACAAAGTACAAGAGGTTTCTGGTTTGCCACTTTCCTTTCTTCCTCTTTAGTCCTTACTGCAAGAGGAGGAGCAAAGAATGCCAGTTGTCCCTTTCACCCACATGGCCAGGAGTGTTATACAATCCCAAAACCACAGAAGGTATTTTGCCACTAAGAGTTGCCCCAACGTATTCCTCCCCCATAGTTTCATCTCTCTTGCCACTACAAGATTTAACTTGAATGATCTTGCTCGGGAACAAAAAGGAGCACCTCAGCCCAGGCATTTATCACCCTGGTAGCACAAGGCACTCTGCTGGCACAGGAATTTTCTTTACCTGGGTTTGAAGTTGGTGACGTTTCAGCTGTCTGTAGAACTGCAACACTGTAGGATCAGCTCTCACTACTTTCGGGTCAAAATCCAGAACACGGAGACCTGTAAGGCTACGGGCTCGGGAAAGGGCTACATAAGCCTGCCCACTTTCAAAGACACGAGACAGGGAGATCTCCACGGAATCTAAAGACATGCCCTGTCAAAGAGAGGGAGGAATTCATTATGCAGGGAAAAAAAAAAAAAAAAAAAAAAGAAACCCAAACAAACACCACAGAACGCCATGTCACAGCAATATTAACGTATCCTATCAATTTGCCAAAAGATACCAGGGAGGTCCTTTCAGTATCTAAAAGGAGACTGCAAGAAAGATGGGCACAGATTCTTAGCAGGGTCTGTTTTTATAGGACAAGGGGAAACTGTTTAAGAGAAGAGAGACATAGATTAGATAAGAAAAAAAGCTGTGCATTTTTCAAGCACAAAAAAGGTGATGAGGCACTGGAACACATTGCCCAGAGAGATGGTGAATGCCTCATCCCTGGAAACATTCAAGAGCACACTGGATGGAGCACTGAGCACCTGATGGAGCTGTAGGTATCCCTATTCAGTACAGTGTTCCTTCCAACTCCAATGATATGATGATTTTATGAGCCTACTGTTGTGTAAAACTCCACAAACACCATGCACTCAACTCAGCAGGGAAAGAAATCCCACTGTTTTCACTCCTACTGATTAAGTGGAGGAGAAGGCAGTTTCAAGGAGTCCTCAGACAGACCACCTGAGAGAGTCTGTGAATTATTCAATTATTCTGGAAAAATAGGAAATGTGTTATTTACATTAAAAAAAAAAAAAAAGGCCAGCACACCTTTGCAAATGAAGTCCAGCTCAAACAGAACAGCTGTAACTCCTGAAGCTTCCCCAGGTACACAAAGCAAGCTGCAGGATCATCAGTGCTGATGACTAATAAGGAAACACAGTCTTGACCAGCCCACAGCAGTAACTACTGCTGCTTTCGAGTCCACTACCAACTGTGTAGATGACAGCACCGTTATGGAAACTCCATAAAGACAGAGTAGCAACACTACTGTCTATCATACTAAGCTTATAGACAATTATCACGGACAGAAGAGATGTGGTCCTCTTTGCAATAAGAGATACATAACCTAAAGCTTTTCTATGACAAGTTTATTCTCCAGTTTTACCAGCAACATAAGCACCCCCAGAAAATAAGGCTTATGATACTCTAAAAGTCTACAGACGGTTGTGGAAATGCACTCACCTGGCTCTTGTGAATGGAAATGGCCCATGCCAATTTTAGGGGCAACTGCTGGCGGCTCAGATGAACTCCTGATGGCCCCTTGAAGAGCCACCTCTCCATTTTGATAACTCGTGTGACTCCACAGAGAAACCTCACCTTGGGCAGCCCTGTGGGAATGAGAATAGGAGGAAAATAAGAGCACATTCCTGGCACTTATCAGCAGGAAGCCATAAGATCTAAGAACATGTTTTCCTCTTCCTCACACTAGTATTCCATGAATTTCAGGGCTGCATTAAAAGAAATCCCATATCAAAACAGAACAACCCACCCCACTCACTAAGTGGGATGTTCTGAAATGGCATTTGGGACATGAGCAGGAGAGTTATATTCAGCTAATTTATCAGTTGAGATACCTGCAGTGTGTATTTTCTCTGTAACAGAACAATACTCTCTGAGGGAAAAACAGCCCCACACACCACAACTTGATTCAATGACACAGAAATAAATGCAAATGAGTATACATGTCTGAACAATAAAGAAAGCAAACACAGGATGCCTTACAAAGAGCTACAGCTGATGTACCATATCACAACAGCCCAGGAGAGCCACTAACATTTTGCTGCAGAGTAGCTCTCTTCCCTGCTTTCCCTTACATTATTCTTAACAAACAGTAAAGAAAATTAAGAAGTCCTCAGCACAGCAGTAGTATTTTTAAAATAAAGTTTACTTCACCCTTCTGTTCAGTTTCAAATCCTACAACAACTCCTCGTGCTCCATTCACCAGCCCTTGAGACACATCCAGATTCTTAGCTAGCATCACCTACAGAGATAAAGGAGAGGGGAAAACGAATCTCTTAGCATGCTGGCTTTCTAGTTTGTTCAGCCACTTTCAGCTAAGCTTCTAGCCAGAATGCATCAGCGTAGCCACATCATTCTATTGCAGATTGGAGCACAATCTCTAATTTAACTGAAGCTGCCTCCCAGATGCCACCAAGCATAGATGATTGTGGAAGAAGCAGAGGAAAACCTTCCCAAGGCGAAGCATCACCCGGTGGTGCTTCTTCAAAATAATCCTGCATGCTTTCCACTCTGACAGCCTCAGACCACAGCAAGATTACCAGTACAACATATTTGGCAATCTATGCCTTACTCTTACAGGTCAGGAAGACTGCTGTACCCAAGACTGAGACACCAAGCAAGGAACCTATGTTCTGCTTCTGGGCCTGATAAGAAATATATGTATGAGTTATTGTGGTCACCATGGTCCACAGGACACACATCTGCCCTCAAACCAAGTCAATACTCTGCCTGGGTTCTGAGCAAGAAAGATACTGAGATCAGGCTAGTCTGTCCAGTCTTATGTTGGCTTGGCATAGTTGTTCCTTGCAGAATGTGTATTCTACAAATTAATCTATATTTAGCTGTTATACCTTCACTTTGCTTATGCCATTTGATCTGCTGATCTTTCTCAAACAAACGTGTACACACACTCACCTGAGCTCCGACCTTTAGCTCAACTCTACCACCCACAGGACACTGAGCATCAATTAACTTCACTAGCATCGGGTCACTGTCCAAAGCCTCAAAAGTGTGCAGATCTCCTATGAAGTAAAAAAAGACATAAGCTACACTGTATCTGCAGGAATCTCAGCATTTATTTTTTTGCAGCAATTCCTCTTATAGTGACAGAGGAGAATGGATGTTAAGAGCCTTGGGTGCAGGCTTGACACATCTAACAGCAGAAAGCTCACTGTTACCTCCCTTCCCAACGTACCTGCCAGAGCATTAAAAGGCTTGGAAATTAAGGACCAGCAGTAAGCAGGATCTGACCAACTACCATCTCAAGCATATGACCGGTTTCACACTGGATCTCCAAAGAGGACTAAGGAAGAATCCTTGGGCCAAATGGGCCAGGAATGAAATAAGCCTTAACTCAAACAGTGTCTGGTTTAAAGCATGGACTTTCTGAGATTCTATACAGGAAGAAGCAAGAGTATGGATGCAGTGTCCACCACACTTCACAGAAAGCAATCAGCTCACAGAGAAAAAATAAGGAATATTTAAAAAGGGAAAAAAATTCCCCAGGCAGCTCAACTCCGACATGTACAGCTCAGGCTGTGACAGAACATCACCTCCTCCTATCACCACAGCATCCCTGCTCAGATCTCAGCCCTGAAGCCAGCAGCTTTCTGCACAGAATTCACCTGAGAGCTGTCGCAAGCGTCTCTCGTTAGTCAGTTCTACATCATCTTTGTGGGTGCAGAGCCGTGTAGCCAGGATCCCATCGTGCTCTGACCTGTTAGTAGCTGTCTGCATCAGCAGGCTGATAACCTCCTCTGTGCACCTGGTGACCAGGAAGAGGACACTTATTTGCAGTGTTCAGGAATAGGTCTTGAGCAGCAGCGACTTCCACAGAGCCACATCAGGTTTTAAAGCTTTGGTCTCTAGAGAGACTGGTGGACAAAAGTAACTACAGAAAGTGCAAGAGCGTGTCCCAGCCCATCCCCAGCTCAATATCCCTTGCATTCCCTATCAGAAATTGCAAAGGGACACTCTAGAACGTGTTTCTTCCTTACCTAGCACCATATCATAGACCCCCTTACACTGACTAAGGCATTCATAGCTATTTCCCCCAGCCACACATCCCTCACAGAGCACGAGGGAGAGATGAGCAATGGCTCCATCAGTGGGGAGCAGGGTCCTGAAACAGAGCCGAGTTTCTGCTCACCTGCCTAAACGGACCGCACTCAGCAGCGAAATGAAGGTCTTATCTGTCTGTCTTCGCACTTCAGTCAGCTCCATGTTTATGTGGATGCATTTCCTCCAGCTTTTTGCCTGGTAAATCATTCTCTTGTTAAGAAAGGAAATGCAAATTACGAGGATAAGCTCAGGGACAGCTTTGTACCTGGAAGCAGAACGTGGTTTCTTCATTCGCCTTGCAGACCGGGGGCAGCTGCAAGAAGTCCCCACAGATGATGAGCTGAATTCCTCCGAAAGGCTCATCTCGTTTTCTCACTGCCCTGAGGGGAAGAAAGAGACATTTTGAATGTCCTCCAGGGCCTGAACACAGCCAAGTCTTAGAAGGTATTTCTCAGTCTGTCAGCAGGTTCCATCACCCTCATTAAAGGGCTGTTATTCTAGGCTGTGTCAGAAGATATAAAATAATTAATCAATAGTATTACAAGACATTCATTTGTCTTTGTCTATCCAACCAAAGCACCACTGCCAGTCTTTGTGATTCAGTAGCTGTTATATTATTATATACGATATAGCTGCCTCTTGCTCCTCACTGTTCAGACAGTATTCACATGGATTCAGAAAGCACAGAGAGCTGAAATGCATCTCAGAGTCACGGCAAACACAGCAAGCTTAGTTGAGTTAGCAACAGAGGACTGATAGGAAGAGCATAAATAGACAACTATGCCCGGGACTCAGCTCTATGGATGGAAACTGCAACCAGAACAGACACAGCCAGGAGGATGGGGACACGATCAAAATCTATCTCATAAAAAAATCTCTGTCTTAATGCTGGCTGCATTTTCAGACTTCCCTCCAGACTCATGCCAATGGCTGCCTTGTATCCAACAACAACACCATAGGAAGGAAGCAACCTGAGAGCGCAGGGAAACTCGTGTCTGTTGTTTGACCTGACAAGCACTCACCTTGCCACTGCCTCCAGCTTGTCAAAGAACTTGCCATCCACCATGGAGATCTCATCGATGATTAAACGCTGGCAGGCCAGCCAGTGCTGCCGCACCCCGGGTCTCTCCGCCAGCTGGATGCACTGCTCCAGTGGTGCCTTCCCAGAGCCTATACCTGCCAGGAGAGAAGCAAGCAAACTCTGGGAAGTTCTGGGCTGCTTGGGATGAGAGCAGAAGCCCCCAGCCCCTTGCTGTCTGGCCAAACATTACCTGCGAAGGCGTGGAGTGTGGTGCCACCGATGTGGCAAGCTGCCACTCCAGTGCTGGCTGTAGCATAGGTGCTGTTAGGAGGGAGGGAGCCCACGATCTTCTTCAGCAGGAATGACTTCCCAGTCCCTGGGAGAGGTAGATAGAGGACACTGCTTTTACCAAGGTGTCATAGGGCTGCAGGGGACTGTCACCTCAGGGTGCAGAGAGTAGCAGCTCAGCACTGAGGTCTTTACCCAAAGCCAGCCTCTCACCTGCACAGCCAGTGAAGAAGACACTCTTCCCGCTGCGCACAGCGCCCAGCACCGCCTCCTGCTCCACTGACAGCCGGGCAGGGGGCCGCCTCTCTGCACGGGGCACCTGTGGGATGGAAGCACAGTGGGCTCTTTGTGAGGAACTGAATCATGGAATCATACAGCTGGGAAAAGACTTCTGAGATCACCCAGCCCAACCACCAACACAGCCCACCGTGCCCACTGAGCACAGCCCTCAGTGCCACATCCCCACAGTTCTGGAACACCTCCAGGGACGGCGACCCCAACACCTCCCTGAGCAGCTGTGCCGCTGCATCACTGCTCTTTATGAGAAGAAGTTGTTCCTACTATCCAACCTGAACCTCCTCTGGCACAACTTTAGGCCATCACTTCCCATCCTATCACTGTCACCTGGGAGAAGAGGCTGACCTCCACATCACCACAAGCTCCCTTCAGGGCACTGTATAAAGCAATGAGGAGGCTCGGGGAGACCTTTCCTCCCAACTGAACAATCCCAGTTCCCTCAGCCGCTCCCAGGAACACCTGTGCTGCAGACCCTTCACAGCTCCATTGCCCTTCCCCGGATGCACTCCAGGGCCTCGATGCCTTTCTTGTACTGAGGGGCCCAGAACTGAACACAGCACTCGAGATGCAGCTGAGCACAGGTGGTTCATCGCCTCCTGTCCTTTCTGGCTGCACTGCTGCCGACACAAGCCGGGATGCCGTTGGCCTTATCGGCCACCCGGGCACGCTGCTGATTCACGCTCAGCCGCCGTCAGCCCGTACCCCCCCACGTCCTTTCCCCACCGCCCTGCCCGCCCGAGGCCTCACCTCCGCCGGCCGCTCCCCGCCGCCCCGTTCCCTCTCGGGGTGACGCCGCAGGTCGCGCTCCTGCAGCGGGCTGATAACGGAGAAGGCGGGCGGCGGGCGGCCCAGCAGACGGGGCTGGCGCGGCGTACCCCGCGGCCCGGCGGCCAACTTGAGCTTCAGGAGGCGGAGGAAGCGGCGCAGGGCGTCGGGCGGGCAGTCGGAGAGCAACACCTGGGCGCCGCCCGGGCCCACCCGCACCGCCGCGCGGCCCTCCCCCGCGAAACGGGTGAAAAGCCGCACGGCGTCGCCTCCCAGCGCGAAGCTGAGCGCCGTCGCCTCCCCTCCGCCGCCGGCCACGCGCAGCACCGGCTGCCGCAGCTCATCGCGGCCCAGCAGCACCAGCGCGCCCCGCAGAACGCGGCGCAGAGGGCCCGCGCTCCCCGGCAGCGGCCGCTCCACGACGGCGGTGCAGCGCAGCTCCGCGTCCCCCATCGCGGTGCCGCCGGGGTCGCTCCGCCGCCCGTTCAAACTCGCCGCGTGGAGCCGCCGTCCAATCAGCGCCGGGAGCTTTAATTCGACATCCAATAGGAGACGAGAGAGGAAACGGGCGGAGGAGGCGGGCGTACAGCTAAAGTGGTCAATCCGGAGCGCCGCGCGGCTCCACGTGAGGCGTTGCCGGGCAGCGGGACGCGGCGCAGCGCAGCGCGGGGCCATGGCCGCTCGCGGGGGGAAAAAGGAACCGCCGGACGCGGTGCACCTGAACCGCCTGCTGTACGAGCGCGTGCGCAAGGAGCTGCGCTGCCAGCGGCTGCACACCGAGCACAGCATCAACCCGCTGAGACGCGGTGAGCGCCCGCCTCCCGGGGAAGGGGGAAGGATGAGGCTGGGGTGGGCAGTGATGGAGAACCTGTAGCCGGGGGCGATGTTGAGCGCACACTGAAGCCCTTCGCTCGCATCGCTTCTCTTGCAGTTCACGCAGTCACTCAGAAGCCCATGTCCTGGCACGACAACATCGAGGAGCCTGCAGATGGTGAGTGAAATGCCCTCTGCCCTCCGACTGCTGGTGCTGGGGGTGGGTTGGTGGTCCCACTGTGACACACGGCCCCAGGTTTGTCGAGCCTTGTCATGCTTCGTGTCTATTTGTGTCTCTTAACCAACAGCCAGGTTTCTGAATATTATTCATCAAGCAGTGCTGGAGCCAACGAAGAAATACTCGGAGCCACAAACAGAGAGCCAGGAAATAGGCTGGAACACAGCGCCATTGGTGAGCAGTGTGTGTGAGTCGGGCTGAGCCCAGTGCCCAGAAAGGTGCTGGTGCAAGAAAATCTGTGGCAAATACAAAAAACAGAGATCTAAGAGGACTCTCCCCCCAGTGGAGCCTTGTCCATATAGAATCAGTCGTCCTGCTCTGCAGAACTTGCGTACCAAATGCCTACCTACAAGGACAGCTGACCCAAGTGTGCTGCCAACTGCCAGGCTGGGGGTCAGGGCTGCTCATTAAAGCATTCAGCTTTGAGCTATAGCTGCGTGAGCAATGCCAGTGACACAGATAAGCAGTGTGAAGAAAGCGGGCTACACCTTTCAAAGAAATGGAAAGCAGAACTGACAACGTGAATCATCAGTTCGGCACAGGCAGAACGTACCAATGAAGGCAGGAAAGAGACATCTAAATACAGGCGTGGAGAAGTGAGTGTACAGTCAAGCTTCCCAAAGGTGTTTCCAAACTTGAGTTTTCCCATTCACCAGGTTCTCGTGTAATGAAACTGAACAGTATACTTTAAAATAAGTTGCACCTTAGTGATGAGTAACTTAAGCATTCCTTAGCAGCGGCAAACAAAGCACATCCCTCTTTTCAGAGAGGACCACAGCTAATTGTAGGAACAGCACGTGCCTGTCCAGCTCATGCTCATTGTTTTCCAGACTGATGTGGACCGCACTGATCGCAGACTCTTCTTCCCACGCCAAAGAACTGAGATCACAATGCTCAATGCTGCCGGGGGGCACCTGAAGAAGCAGTAGGAGAAGCTGCAGTAGTAGAGTGGCAGAGCCACACAGCACAGAATGAAGTAGCCAATGCCAGCTAACGCGTTAGGCCAGGCTTGTTATTAGGTAAGGAGTGGGGTAAAAAGTGAGGATAGAATCCGAATCTGTCCAGATTTGCAGCCTTGCAGAAATAAAACTATTTGTAAGACTACTGCATTTGTCTCAGACTTCTTATTGTGATATCAGCAATGTGACTCAGAATTCTAAGTCCCCAAATACGTATCAACAGCTGTGGAAAAAGCTGTCGCAATGAAGGGAACATGGGGCCGATCTCAGCCACCATTCATAACACAACTGAATACAAATCAGATGCAGGAGCTCTGTGTAAATTATTTAATATGTTCACACACCAAACATTTAAGTAGCAAACATCTCTTCAACAAAATGGACAACAAGAACAAATTAGTGATAAGGCACTGCTTTCCACTGACTTATTTCTTGCCACTTGGAAGCATTCAGGTCGCTCCACAGTTAGCTGCTTGAAGACAGCAGAAACACCTTCCAATGTACAAAGACATAGGAGCCCCCCTGGGGAGCACAGTCCTCTCAGCCTGCTCGGCTCTTCATTTTCTGCCGTGCTCTCTTCCCAGGTCTCTTCTGCAAAGAGAGAATAAACTCTAATCTTTAATTTAATGTCCTCAGAATTTAGCCTAGCTCTGTAGCATCGGTACCTCTGGAGAAGGAGATTTTGGGACACATGGCAACATAGAGTACTTGCTAAGTCCCCCACTTATTTCCCTGTTCAAACCCCGAAGGACTGCCCCCAGCCCTACCCACAATCAAATTATGTTATTTCCAGATGCTGGATGCACTAATCACATACTCAGGTATCCCTCCAAGACCAGGGAGGGCTTCCCAACCAACAGCAATCACTTGTACTCAACATTTACTTACATTGAGAGCTTTCTTCCCTCCTCTTCCAGGGCCTTTGTTGTGAGCCACGTTAGACCTGAAGCTGGATACATCGTTAAAACTGTCCTTTGTGTTCCACTTCGAGCCCTTTTTCTTTCCACCAAAACCGAACTTCTGATTCTTGTATCGTCTTTTGGCATTTGGTCTGAAAAACAACCCTGCTACATCACCACTTATGCACCTTTCCTCAGGAAGCTCTCAAGAAGGAAGCAAATATCTGCTGACAGACACCCATCAATTCTCATAAAAGCTCCCCCTCTGATCAAAGAGGAAGAAATTAGCACATTTCAGTACTCCAATAGGCCACAGTTCTCCTCTCCAGGGATAGGAAGTCATTTGGGACTTATTTTTCACAAACAGTAATTTACACAGCTTTTTTGTCATACAAAACTTCAAAAAAAAAAAAAAATCAGAGATTCTGCCTCCAAATATCTTTCTTTTCTAATCTCACCCTTTCTTTATTCGTTGATTTGCACCGCCTTTCTTATTTCCCTGAGATGAAGTCTGTTCTTCATCCAGAAAATCCAGCTTGTCAGAGAGTCCTGCAAGAGCAAGGATAAAACAGCTGCTCAGCTACCACCACAGAAACCAAGTTTTCAGCCTCAATAATAGCAACAAATCACCCTCACTGAAGACCAAGGATTTTTCTCTGCCACAAGTGTATGGTTCTGTACAGCAGCAACCTTTCAAGCTTATTGCTCAGCAGTAGAGATGACATCAAATATCACAGTGCCTTACACTCCTGACACATCACTATTCCCATTGTACATTTAGTCTCTTGGACAAGTTAACTTTACCTTTCTGATACTTCTTGACTGCATTTAACATCTTTTTTTTCTCCTTTTGCCTCTTCTGTAGAATCTCTGTTTGTACCTGAGAAAAGAGGCTAAATGTTAGTGTTGTTTTTTTCTAGTGCCCCTACCTTCTTTAGGCCCTGGTATCCCACCACTATCTCCCTTTGGGCAGCTAGACAAAAGACCAGAGAGGTTCCATTTTATCCTGCCTCCAGCAATCCCACTTTCTAAGCTTATTTAGGCTGTAGATTCTTGTCATAGACAGGGCCCTCTTGTAGCTCCTCCTCACCTTCTTGCCATATTTTCTCATTGCACGGAGCTGTTTCGCTTTCTCAGACTTCTCCATTGCTTCCTGCTTACTCTTAAGCTTCTGCCGGATCTTTTTAGGAGAAAAGACAAAAAATAATGAGTAATGCAAAGTAAGGTGTGAGAACTTGAAGACATCTGTGCCGTTCTGAAATCAGTAATTATGTAAACAATATCACTGAATGCAAAAAGAAAATCTGCCTCAATCAGATAATTTCTCTATAACCATTGCTGCAGCTTCACTCAATATCCACACGTGAAAACCATTGAGAGCCTGAATACACCAAATATAAATTAAGGAAAAAAAGGATCACATTAATGCCTCCATTTACTGCCAGTTTTATGACAAATAATAAACACCACCAACTTCCCAACCACTGTTACACATATGAAGAAATCTCAATTTCTGATATTAATTGTATGTGGGACACAATGTAAACCACTCTTCTACTTTACACTTCCAGCCTGTTGTGGAAGTCTCTACACTGCACAGAAATACCTATGGGGGAAGACATTTCCTACTGCAAAAAAATGCAAACACAAGTGTTGTTGCAGGCCTCTGTCAAAGAGACGACAGCAACTATTAAGGACTACACAGTTACTACTTAACACAGGCCAAAACCAACACGCAGCACAGGAATGAAAGCTATTATTCATGGCACGTACCTTCTGCATCTGCTGGTCTGACTTGGCCATCTCTGCAAAGTAATCATCTGGCCTTCTGGTAGGAACATGGAGCTTACGCAGCCTCGGTAGGGCCTCCAGCACCGCTGCCTGTGCCTGCCGGTAACTGGGGAGACAGCACAAGAGCAGCTCTGTGACACGGCACCAGGCAGCTCCCGGCTCTGACACAAGCTCCTCACATAAGGTAGAAGAGACCAGGATCTAACAAAATTCAATCTAGCATTATACCAACACTCATATTCTAGAGCATTCAGTGCTACCTAAAGCAATTTGTGCCAGAACGATATTAATGCTGGTATCCTCCTCTTAAGGTTTTATACATCATACTGTAAAACACACAGCAAAGAGAACTACACATCCACACAGATAAAGCCATCCCCTGTTAAAGCCATATTGTTGCAATCCAGAGACTTCCTAAAGACCATCCATTCCTTTTCAGCAATGGATGGAAGTTTGCTGCAAGGGGAGAAATTACTTCCTGTGACAAAACAGATTAAATATATTAGCATTTATTTGTAGTTATTTTGCAAAACATTTGGAATCGTCAAATGTAATATAAGATGGGCCAAGAGCAATAGCAGTGATAGATTACAGCATTCATGTGAAACCAGATGCCAGGCATGCAGCAATATGTAGAGAACCTATGAAGAATCTCTTTTTACACTTACAAACTCATCTCCCTCTGGAAATCATTCTCAGGATCAACAGCATCTTTGTTAGAATCACTGTGGGAGACAGACTCCACAGCATTTGGAATCGGATCCAACGTCACATCCAGCCTTTCCACCCAAGCAAGCTGCTGCTTGAAATCAGACAGGCACTGCTTCAAACCGTCCTATGAAAGGGAAGCACAGCTCTGAGCAATGTGACACACAAACAGCATTGCAAGTTTGGCAAAAGCGAATATCCAGGTCACAAAATAGGCTACTCCTCTGAAGCTGTTTGGTTATTCCCCAAATTATCACAGCAATGCAGGCTGGAAAGAATAAATCTCAACGTTCCGCTTGAAGAAGGCCCCATGTCAGTACAGAGGGACAATCACAGAAGGTTGGAAGGGAGCTCTGGAGATCATGGAGTCCAACTCCTTGCTAAAGTAGGCTCTCTAGAGCAGGTTGCATAGGAAAGTGTTCAGGCAGGTTGTGAATATCTCCAGAGAAGTAGACTCCACAGTCCCTATGGGCAGCCTGTTCTAGAGCTCTGGCACCCTCAAAGTAAAGAATAACCCTTGCCCTGTCATTGGGCACCACTGAAAACAGCCTGGTCTCATCCAACTGACTCCCACTTTTTAGATACTTATAAGCATTGATGAGATCCCCTCTCAGTCTTCTCCAAACTGATCAGTCCCAGGCCTTTCCTCCTAAAAAAGATGCTCCAGGCCCCTCATCATCTTTGTGGCCCTCTGCTGGTCTCTCTCCAGCAGTTTCCTGTCTGTCTTAAACTGAGGAGCCCAGAACTGGACACAGTTCAGACACAGCCTCACCAGTGCAGAGGAGATGGGGAGGATCACCTCCCTCGACCTGTCGGCCACACTCTTTTTAACATACTCCAGAATACCATTGACCTTCTTAGCCAATGGTGCACAGTGCTGGCTCACACCCAACCTGTTATCCCCCAAGACGCCCAGGTCCATCCCTAACCTGCCCTGATGCATACGGTTATTCCCCCCAGGGTTCAAACCTTGGCTTTGCTGAGCTCTCGAAGACCTCAGGCACAGAAGCCCCAGCATCCCGCACAGCTCCTTGCACGGCTGCAGCGCCTCCCCCCGCGGCCCAGCCCGACCTTCCAGGCCGCAATGCACCTCCGTCCCCGCTCCCTCCATCACCCAGCGGCTCTGCCAACCCCCCCGGCCCGGCGCCAGCCCCTCACCACGTCGTTAGACCGCTTCGGCCGCCCCTCCAGCACCACGTTGAGCCCCGGCTTCAGCTCGCCCCTGGCGAAGGCCTCTTGGAGCTGTGGAGAGAACGCGCTCAGAACGGGCCGCCGTGCCCTAAGGCGACTTCGGGCGGCGGCCCCGCTACCGGCCGCAGCAACGGGCTCACCTCCGAGTCCGAGAGGGAGGAGTCCTCGGAATCCGAGGAATCGGAGGCAGAGCCGCGCCACTCCATGCTGCCACTTCTGCCGCCGCTTCCGGGCACGCGCACGCGCGCTGCCGTCACTTCCGGCGGCCGCAGAGCCGCGGTTGCCACGGCGACGGCGGAGGCGTCATGTCGGCGGTGGAGGCGCAACCCGCGGCCGTCTTCGGCTGCCGGCCCGGGGTGTCCGGCGGCGTTTGCTTCCTGGAGGAGCAGCTGGTACTGCACGCGGCGGGGGCGGCCTGCGCGCAGTTCCACATCGAGCAGAGATGGCACAAGTTCATCCCAGGTGGCAGCCCCCCGCCCGGCCCCGCCGCCGCCGCCGCCGTCCTCCCCAGACCTGACCCCTCTCCTCCCCGCAGGCCGCGAGAAGAGCCGGGGCGTGCGGGCGCTGGCCGTCAGCCGCAGCCGGCGGTACCTGGCCGTCTCCGAGACGGCGGAGGAGGAGCCGGCCCTGACGGTCTACGAGCTGACGGCGGGGCCGCCGCGGCGGCGGAGGACGCTGACCGCCGCCGAGCTGCCGGCGCGAGAGGCGGTGTCCTTGGCCTTCTCCCCCGACGGCCGCTATCTGGCGGCAGCCACCGGCCCTCCCGAGGCGCACCTCGCCCTGTGGCTGTGGGAGAAGCAGCGGCTGCTGGCCGTGGTGCGCCTCGAGGCCGCGGACATCGGTGTGTGCCAGGTAACGGCCGCTGGGGGCAGCGCAGCGGCAGAAAGGAGCAACTCCTTCATTGAAGGGCACTTATGAACGGGACGGGGTCGGGCTGGACAGGCGGGACCGTCGCTGCCTTTTTTTTCTGGGGGTACACCTACAAGCAGAGGTGAACTTGGGACAAATAGCCAGTTGTGTAAGCGCAGTTCATGGGGAGAGGAGAGTGACTGTGAAGACAAGTGCAGCCTATAGTCCCATTAAGCATGAAAAATGATGTCCAGCTACCCCTGCTGTTCTCCTATTGGGGATGGAGGCGATTAGTCCTCTGGTTTCATCAGTACTCACTCATTTACACAAATTAAAATGCGTTATGGGTAAGGTTTGCCTTTCCTGAAATACAGAAATGCTTCCTGACTTCTCATGGAAGGTACTTTTCAGGTCGCTGGCTACCCAGAAAGCACTGGTAATCAGCAGTGAAGATCTGTGTTTGCCTTACTTGATCCTGAAGGGCAGAGACAACTCCCTCTTCCATATTATACAGTGATTCAGATGGTTTCTTAGATTAATAGAATTAATGCATCCATAACACCATGTGTCACATTGATATGCACAGTTCTGAAAGAGGGAAAAGTGCAAAGTGCATTTCTTAATCTCTTCTACGTTTCTGTGAACCCTTTTCCCTTGTTTGTTTTCCTGCATCTCATACCTCTCTAGATCAGGTATAATACTTACATATAGTACTTTTTTTTTTCCCCCCTGAAAGTGAACACAGCTGTGTAAAATAATTTCTCTCTTCTGTTCCATAGGTGAGCTTTAGTCCTCAAGACAATGCACAGCTTTGTGTTACCGGAAATGGCTTTTTTAAACTCTTTAAATACAGAGAAGGGACTTTGAAGCAGATAAATTTACAAAAGGGAGAGCCACAGAACTATTTGTGCCATGCCTGGCTGTCTGAGGGAGAAATTATATGTGGCACTGCCACAGGCAAACTTGTCCTCTTTGAAAGCGGAGAGCTGCTCTGGCAGAGAGATGTAGAGTACAGAAAACCACCCAAGGAACTAGAAGAAGGTACAAGAGCAAAAGATTATGTGAGGTAAATCTTTGCAAAATACTTGTGCATGAAGGTTTGTTGCAGGCCATCCACTTCTTTCTTGTCCAGTTTATGAATAGGTTATAATATTTTCGATGCTGCTAATAAACATTTCTGTTTTGTCCCTGTTATTCTGAAGACTTTATACGTTTCTTGCTTGCAGTTCTTCTGATGTCTCTGGTGAACCGACCTCTGAAGACAGTGGTTCACTACAAGACTCTCTGCCTCAAATATCTGCAGTTGCAGCTTATTCCAAAGGCTTTGCATGTTCGTCTAGCCCAGGGGTTGTTCTTCTGTTTGAGAAGACCAACAAGGAAGTCTACGAGGAGAGTCAAGAAATATGGGTAGGGGAAAAAAAGCTTTTGCAAGCAATTACAAAGCAGAGGCCTATTTTTGTGGGCAGGAGGGCTGCTTCTGATTCAATTATTAATAATCATTCTTAGCACAACATTGAAGCCCATTATAAGCATGAGCTTAATGCCCCAGTGATGTAAAAAGGAAGGGATTTGCCGGAGCTCACACAGAAATTCAGTGACAGATGAACTTTTGCAAGGTAGCTCTGCATGTACCCATATGTGAAATATGCTTTGAGGTTGCTAAACTTCTGGAAACCTTTAAGAAACTTGTATTTATGTAGGTGTTGGAGCTAAGGAGTAGGCTACATCAGTTATAAAAAAACTAGACTGATAGTTTGCTTTTTTTTCCAAGGCAATGCATCTTTCCCTTCAAATATTTATTATAGCTTTAGCAAGACAAGCACTCTTGTGTAATCTAGTAAGACTTCTAATTGTCCCATAGGAGCTGTGTGCATTGACTTACTATGGTATCAGGATAAGGGCATTTTACTCTGATCTGGTCAAGGCTTTACATTCTGGGCCTGAAAGGTCATATCTTTCCTATGTGTGAGATCCTAGAAGTTAGAAAAGGGAATCAAAATCCCCTTTGTTTGTGGATACTTGGTAAATCTTCATCAACTTCCAAACCTTTCATACTGGAAATTTAAATCTCTTATAACAGTGTTCTACTGTCAGCCAGCTTACTGCTTCCATAGTAGATTATTCCTCAAACCTACAAGATAAGAGACTTTCTGCCAGGCATGTATAGGCATATATGTGGTTTGTATGTGCCTGCCTCCAAGTCATGGATTTGAGAGATGTGTCTTGGAATCCACTGGCTGACTGGACTCATGAGCTCAGTTCTAAAAGAGGAGGAGGTCACGAATCTTTGGTGATGTAGCCCATGTGGTCTGTTTGCCAGCAATCATTTGCAACTAAGATGCCACTAATGCAGGTATTGTCAACCTGAACGATACAGTACAAATAGCGGTTATTCTGAGATCACAGTTTCCAGGCAGTTTTTATTCTAACACTTCCTGGTTTTTTTTGCTCAATGTCTTTTTGATCCTCAAGTACTTTTTTTTTAACTCAAGTACTTAAGATTACTGCTGAAATATCCTCTGATGCTCAGATGTTAGAAGTACAGTTAGGTGTCATGGTCGACATTAGGTTATCTTGAATGCTATTCCCTGCCTGGCAGTACTTCTATGCTATTTGCCACCCAAGTTTTCTTATTGATCCTGCATATATGCTTATTAGGGTGGTATTTCAGCAAAACTGTGTGTGTGTATGAGTGGAAGAATGCCTACTACAAGTACATGGTGACCTGAAATTGGATGCATTTCTTGTGCAGCTTCCTCAGGACCTGTTCACCACTGTGCCAAAGCTGTCAGGCAGACAGGACATTGTATGTATATGCTTCAGCCCCTCTGAGGAAGTGGTGGTTGTTAGCACAACTAAAAATCAGCTTTACATGTTTACTATGCCCTCCACAGATTATTTGAAGGTGAGTGCAATCTTTACACATTCCACAACCAACTTATCCAGTAGGGGATGTGTTGTAGTGGCATGGGCAGTGTTCTCCTGCTCTGAACCCTTAAAACACGCGTATGCAGTGCTTCTGTGAGGGCTGTATTTCTGTATTCCAGTAGCCTCTTGTGGAAACATCTCTATATACCTCTCTAGATGCACACCAGATGCAATTCAGTAGAGTGATAAAGGATACTGCTAAGACCATTAAAGGATGCATGTCACTATCAGACCGCTTAAGTAAGGTTTTAACTGAGGGATTTTTAGTGTAATTGTAATAGTTTATGCTATACTGTAAGATGCAGAAACTTTAACATCACAGTAAAGCTGAAACAGCCTTGAGAAGCTCATCTGATTCTAAAATAATACTTCCTGAAGTTCTAGTTAGATGGGAAACCTTTTTGTGAAGGACAAACATCATAAAAAGCATTCCTTGCTTAGAAGGAATTAAATAGTACAAGGGCAGGAGCTGAATGTGGAATGAAATTGACTTGTATGAAGTTAAATACTAACCTGCATAAAGTAATACTAAAAAGATCTTTATAGGAAAGGGTTTTGCAGTTATGGAATCTTTTTCTACATGCATTCTACAATTGCATCAGTGCTTCGTACCAGCATGGAATAGTTAAACATCCTGATTAATTTGCTTATTATTCAGCACGTAATTATTTTTAATTATCTGTCAGACCACAAGATCTTAACGGAGTCCTTTCAGGTCCAGTTTTATTTATTTATCTAACTTGTGTTTATTTGGACACCTCCAATTATGATCTGCTTTCAGTGGTGTATGAGATATGTGGTGCTTACGTATTCCCTGCATCACTTCTCCTGATTATTAATTATAATGTGAAAATGATTCTAACACTGTTACATTTCAAGGACAATGTTCAGACAGGAGCAATGACAGGAGTAAGTGGCTTCCTCAAACCTATTTGATTACTGCACACAAAGAGCTATGATAGATTTCTTATCTGATTTACTGCCCACAGGGAAACATTTGGGTTTTTTTTTAATCACAGGAAGAATCAAGTCATTTTGAATATCTACATTTCCCATTGCATTCTGCTTCAGTCACGGGTCTGGACGTCTGTATTCGGAGACCCATTGTTGCTACTTGTTCCCTGGACAAATCTGTTCGTGTGTGGAATTACAAGACAAAGTAAAGAGTTGTTTTTGTTTGTTATTACCTTCTGCTTTTTCATATATTGTGTTTAGCAGCCAGCAGCATCGATTTCATGTGAATAACTGTGTTGTTTTGATAAAAGTCTTGTGTGGTGTGGGATACAGATGGGCTTACTGACATGCTTTGGGCTGTATGGGTATGCAGTGCCTTTAAAATGTAGTGCCAGTAGTCCAAAACCTTTTCTATTATGCAAGGTTTGTGGTAAACTTGTAATGTGTTTTGGAAAAAGAATCTCCAGGAACATTCGTAGGGAGTTCATACTGTTCCATTCTGCACAATGGTTTTTTCTTTCAGCACTTTGGAGCTGTATAAGGAGTTCTGGGAGGAAGCATACACAGTAGCACTTCACCCCACTGGCCTTTTCTGTTTGGTTGGGTTTTCTGACAAACTACGATTTATAAGTCTGCTGTATGAGGACATGCATGTTTTCAAGGATTTTCCTGTGAGAGAGTGTAGAGAGGTAAGGAATGATTCAAGAATGAGACTGGGGACTTAAAGGGAGCAGAGTGGGGAAAAACATGACAGAGGATAGCATACTGTTTGATAGAACTTGTAGGATTTAGGATATAAAAGCAAAGAAAACGTTTCCAAGTATTGGAAAATGAGCCTGGACTGATGTGTAACTGTGGGCCTGGGAACCATTGAAGGGGTTTGGTCAGAAATACCTGAGGACTGAATTTTATAGGGGAAAGCACCAATTATGAAAATGGTAAGAGGCTGATTATGTCATGCAGCTTTCTTCTTGTATAGCGTTCAGATATTAGATGATATCATTGGAATTGATTGCATGACTTTTTATATCCACTGCATCTACACTAATGCGGGGATATTTTCTTTTTGTAGTGCTCATTCAGTAATGGAGGCCATCTTTTTGCTGCAGTTAATGGAAATGTGATTCAAATTTATTCCTGTACCACCTTCGAGAATACTAATAATTTAAAAGGACATAGCGGGAAGGTTAGTAAACAGATCCTAAACACTACAACTCATTAAGGTATGAGTTCTTAGGATGCATTTAGAAAAGGTAAAGTACAATCTCTGATCAGGAATGGACCCCAAAATTAGAACTACAAATACAAAAGTCAGCTTTCCTACTTAGTGTATGTGTGCACCACATAAATCTAAAGAGCCTGTCCTTACACTGAAGAATGATTTGCAGATAGCTGAACTAGGAAAAATATCACAATAATAAAGTATAAAAATAAAATGAACTGCTTATTATGAACTGCTTTGAAAATCATAGAAATGAGCTTTTTTTGTCTGTGTGATCATAAGGTAATTTGTAATGATGGGGTTTTTTTTTTTTAATGCTGAAATGGAATTAGCTGAAAAACATCAGAGTTATTTTAAGTAAAACCTAGAAATGTGATTCCAAAGTTGTTGTGGGTTTACCATTAAATAACTTGCATGTTGTCTCCTTCACATGTTTTGTGTTTGCCAGATACGTGCAGTTAAATGGAGTGCAGATGATTCAAAATGTTTCTCCTGTGACACACACGGTGCTGTGTATGAGTGGAACTTATCAACAGGTAAAAGGGAGATGGAGTGCGTGCTCACATCCTGCATCTACAGCAGCATTGCCCTGCATTCTGATTCCAAAATCATCTTTGCTGTTGGATCAGACCAAACTCTCAAAGAAATTTCTGAGTCTTCGGTGAGCTAACGTGTGCTGTAGGATTTCACTAAGTTCTTTAGGGAGGGTGCTAATGCTTTGGTTTTCTTATCATCCATGGAACCCATTGTTGATTGCTATAGTATTTGCTGATGGTTTTCTAGTGTTCTTGTGGCCTTTACCATGAAACTTGAGATTTTGTTGTAGTTTTTATCTTTCTAATTTTACTTCAATTTACCTCAAAATCTTCTAATCCAGCGAACTAACTTTGCAATATTGTATAAAATCTTTTGCTGAAACATTAGTTCCAGTATTGGTTATACCTCTGCAGGCTACAGGGTTTTTGTTTGTTTGTTTTGGTTTGGGTTGGTTTTTTTTTTTTTTTTTTTTTTTTTTTCTGTTAAGAACAATGCTAAAGTGAATGTAATAAGCATTTCATTATTTGGAAGAGATTGACTTGTGGAACTTGGCTTAAAATTTCAAGACTGCACATGTATAAAGTTCAATACTATCACTGATGGTTTTACTCCTATAGACATAGATTCTTCTAACTGCTTTCTTTGCTGCAGGCAGCAATATGACAATTGCTCATGCAATAAATAATTAAATCACTTTGGGGAACTTAACGCAATGTGGTGGCAATATTTCTTTGTGGTTTGTTTCTTCTAGGTGCACCACGAAGTGCCTGCTTTTGATGTTGTTTATACTGCAGTAGCTGTTTCTCATTCTGGTGACATGGTATTTGTTGGTACATCTCTGGGGACAGTACGAGCTATGAAGTACCCATTACCTTTGTGCAGGGATTTCAATGAGTATCAAGCCCATGCGGGTGCTATTACAAAGGTAACACAGAATACTTCTTTGCCATGCCAGTTATACACATCTCATTTAGCACCAATTCTCCTTCCTCTTTCATAGCATAGTATGTAATAGGACTAGAGGGAATGGCTTCAAGCTGCACCAGGGAAGGTTCAGGCTGGACGTTAGGAAATACTACTACTCTGAAAGGGTGGTCAGGCACAAGAATGGGCTGCCCAGAGAGGTGGTGGAGTCACTGATCCTGGGGGTGTTCAAGGAATGTTTGGACATTGTGTTGAGGGACATGGTTTAATGAGAACTATTG
>PPHD01001328.1:0-44404 GCA_002909625.1 Bambusicola thoracicus
TGTTGATTGACACTAGACTGAACATGAGCCAGCAGTGTGCCCAGGTGGCCATGAAGGCCAATGGCATCCTGGCTTGTATCAGAAATAGTGTGGCCAGCAGGAACAGGGAAGTAATTGTCCCCCTGTACTCAGCACTGGTGAGTGTTTGGATGTTGTGTTGAGGGACATGGTTTAGTGAGAACCATTGGTGAAGGGCGAATGGTTGGACTGGATGATCCTGTGGGTCTTTTCCAACCTTAGCGATTCTATGATTGATTCTATGATCTCAGACTGCTAGTGGAGTTGCACATTTTAAGGATAGCTCTGATTTTAGTAACAAAGCGTGTTTCTCCTTACTCTAGCTAACAACTTCAGGTATCAGATGAGCTATTCTGTGCTATGGTAATTTACGTAAAGTATGACAGAGCAGAACCATCTGTAGCATGAAGATGGCACTTTGCATTTCCATTGTGGTCCTTGGCTATTCCCTTAGCTCATAATAAAATGCCTAGCATAAAAATAACAGCAAAAATACAATAATTAAAGCAATATTTCACAGTCCAAAATCATCTTACCACAAATGCTGATTTCCCAACAATGTATTACTTTCTACCATCTTCTCAGTCCTCTGCAAAAGAATCAGAGCTACTCCCATGTTCTTAAAACAAGTCCCCAGAAACTGTAATCTACTGATTGCTGAAATGCACTATAAATGCTGTTCTTATTTTTAGGCCGGTTATCTGCATAAGCAACCTTTCTCATAGTTGGAGTTTCTATAGGAGGGCCAGATAAAAGCAGCTAATCTGCTCGGCAATTCTTGCCAGGGATTTCCAGAGAAGGCCAGTAGAGCTGACAGGAAGCTGAATCCTGATGCACAGACATGTGTTTGTAAGTTGCAGGCAAAACAATCTGTTCTTCTAATTCATGGGACCATGGAAACGATTCAGCCAGATGTCAGACACTCTCATTGGTTTCAGTGAGAGGACCAAATGCAGTGACAGAACTATAGCCTCTCTACAGGTGTCGCAACATGCGTTGTGTTGCCATGAGGAAATAATTTCACTGAATTATATGGGTTTCCTAATTGCTCAACACAATATTAATTCACAGCTGACTCGCCTTTAAGGCCTTACACATCCCTGCGATCACAAGAAAAGAAACCATATTGTCTTTGTTGTACCTTCCATCCAAGGATCAGAGGGTACCTTACCACAGTGCTAAGCATTTGTCAATTAGCCACGTGTTTTCTCCACTGTACACATGGATGTTGTGAGGTACAGCATGTTTGCTCCTTGCCCATCATTTCCTTGCATCCCTTCTAGAAAAGTCTGACTGACTTCACCAGAAGTTAGGAGGTTCACAGAAGAGCTACTTGTGAGCTACTTGACACACTGCCATGTGAACTGCAAGACGGAAAGTCAGGCTAAGCAGGACCTCACCTGCCAGTCTCGGTCTTAAAATGGCATCCATGGAATTCTTCTCATCTAAGCAGATGCAAAGCTGGACAAATGTGTGTCTTGGCGCGAGGGGCTATCAGCCACCAGCTT
Source organism: Bambusicola thoracicus (assembly GCA_002909625.1). NCBI lineage: Eukaryota > Metazoa > Chordata > Aves > Galliformes > Phasianidae > Bambusicola > Bambusicola thoracicus. The sequence goes on from PPHD01001328.1 coordinate 1,527, forward strand.
CCTCAGAGTTATACTACCTTTTGCCCTGTCTCGCAGTGGAGTATAACAGAGAGTGGATGAGGGCCACATGTGATCTAGAGTTAGATGCTAACCCACCCTGTCCAGTCTAACCTTTTGCATTACCACAAGCTATTTTATGTCAGATTGTTGCTCATGCACTACGTTCAGTAACTGCTTGAATACAGGACAAAATTATGTCTGACTACGCTGCATCTTTAAGAATATCTTCTAGTCTTCTCTTGCAGATACGGAGAAATATTTAATTTGCCAGCCAGCAATTTCCTCCAAAGGTTAGCCACTTCACTTATTAAAAATATGAACCCTGCTTCTCATTTGCAATTTTCTGCCCTCAGCTCCCAGCCACTGATTCCTGATATGCCTCCTGCTCCTGTTAAAGTGACCTTTTAGTAACCCACGATTTTAGCATCAACTATTTTCTCCCCATGAAAGCACCTACACAGTACAGATGACCCACTGCTATAGTTTCATTTTAACAGGAGAACTCAAACTGTTAAGTTTAACTCCCTCCTTAAGTAATTGAAGGTCATGTAAAAAAAAATAAAACCTTGTTTTCCCTCATTTCTTCACACTGTTAATTAGAGCAGAATGTTAGAAATATCCTCATAAAGACAGAAATAGGCAAGATATCCCTACTTGGCCTAGTTATGCAGCATGACTCAACAGTGGCCACAGACTTGCAGCACATTAAAACTTTTATAAAAAAAAGAAAAAGCACTACTTATGCAGGCAGAGAGCCAAAGTTACTCCCTGTAAATCTAGTATAGTATTGAATACTTATAAATGATTAACTAGCACAGAAGTTAGAAAGTTAAACAAGAGGAAAAAAGGCCCTAACATGAATCGCAACAGTACACAAAATTCCAAACCCCGGATTTCACAGTGATTTAGCTTCCAGTACAAAAGAATTTAGTCACATTTGAAAAGCCATAATAGGGCAGTGTTATGCAGCCTTCTTGCTTCTAATGCCTAATGAGCTCATCAGTCATGATTGCTCATTTGCTTGATACAAAACTGAAGAATATTTTTAGTATTGATTTTATATATGTTACTAGGATAAAAAGAATAAAGAAGAGCTTTATTAACTATTCGTTACATTAAAATACATTTTTTTTCCATCTTCAGACTTAAAACTTCATCCAACTTTCACAGGCTATCTAGAGACTTGAACTAGTAAATCCACTGGCTGAGAAAGGAATCGCTGCTGCTTTTATCCTCACTTCCATCATGGCAGCCTTTGACTGTAGTATGACCAACCTCAAAGGCCTCTGCAATGAGAAGACTGCTGGGTAATGGAGGCAGAGCAGTGGATGTTGTTTGATGCCATCCCCAAACCAATGGGGAGACAACTGACTGGCTGTAGTCCTGTGCTACCTGTCCTGTTTGACCCTGCTCGCAGCAGGGAGTTGGACCAGATGATGTCCTGGGGCCCCTGCCAATCTCAACTATTCTGTGGTGCTGTGAATGTGCATGTTGAAATTCTTTTCATGAGGGGTATCGTTTTGCCACTGAGAGGAGTCATTAGCCCCTAACTGCAAACCAAATGCTTTGAAATGTCCATGTTCTGTAGATTTCTTTCCCTTGATCTTTTCGATAAACAATTTTTTTCTGTGCCTCATTCACTCTGTTGAGAATGAAATTCTTCCAGTCTGAAAGAATCTAATGTGCTTCTGGGATGAAAAAACAGGAAGAGGAAGATAATACAGGATGAATGGTCAAATATAACTCGTGTTAGCAGAAAATAAAACAGGCTATATTTAGAAAGGCCAGCAAATGGACTCTTGAAGATGACTTTGTCAACACCTATGATAAGTGAGACCATCCGTATGCTTGAAGTTAGGCTTGTGATTAAGTACTCCATTGAAAAAGGGCCAGAATATCAAACAAGGGAGCCCCTCAAATCCTGCTCAGCATATGGACAAGGTCTAGAGCAATACAATCAGCCAAACAAGCCAAAATTAAAAATTCTCGAGTGCAGCAGTACTCCTTATTGAGTTTTCCCTAATCCTCCCTCCTACTGAAGATATTAAAGCACAACATACTAACAGACTATACCCAGCAGCCCTTTAAGTTACACCTCCTAATTTACTCACTGGAATTTCTATGCCACAGACACCAATTCACAATTAATTCAATCTATGTTCATAACACTGAGAAGAAATTACTTCCATTGGAAACTCTGAAACACAACCTGTTGGAAAAAGACAGTAAGGCTCCTGAATATGGCCAGATAAGAGCCAAAATGGCAGAGCAGTTTTGCTACCAGGAAAACAAGGTAATTCTCAAACAGACACACATATGTCTTGCAACGCAAATCATGCCGAGACATCCGCTGAAGTTCACCATAGTCAGAGTAAAGTTAGAACAGGCAGTACATGTACGGTATGCCATAGAAAAAGCATAACAGGTAGTTTTATTCATTATAGGATCATTTTAGCCAAAACAGGGCAGCAGGGGATCTCTAATGTCCACTGTGCTTTAACAAAATTGTCCCTTAAGGTCAAGAGATCCGAGGGAAGAAGGACGGGAAAGTTCAAACCAGTTTCACTACTGTTCACTACAAAATGAGCTTAGCAACGTGGCCATGTTTTGATTTAGGTATTCTGGAGGGAAAATAAAATGAAAATGTGGGGACAGAAGACTTCAGAATAGGTGGCGGTGCTGCCTGGGTGCACCACTCTGCCTGCAGTTTGGTTTTGGGCGTTCTGTTCGGTTTCTGTGCATGCGTGCTGCCTTCTTTTCTTCGTAACTTTGAGAGAAGTACCTGAGAGCTGCATGTTTTCGCGCTGCACAGAAAATACCACTTCCTATGGGACTGGTGAACAAATACGCCCTAACCACACTCAAAGAGCTCTTTTTTATTATTACATGAATAAAAGAAACATGGAAGGAATCAGTTTTTCCCTTGCTTGTTTTCTCTCCTTCACATAAAATACAAGACAGCCCCCAAATGAATTTTACCATTTAAGACGCAAATTCAGAAGTGCAGCTTTCCTAACTCTCAGGTTCCTTATCAAACACCATTAAATTTTCTAAAGAAAATACCAATCGCATTCCCCACGTTCTGCAGATGTCAAAGCCTGCCATTTACTTCAAAGCCCCAAGGGGCCTCCAGTTCCCCTTTTACTCTCGTAAAAGCAAACCCAAGTTCAGAGAGGAAAAAAGAGAGATTGATTCAGTGGTTTGGCCTTGATATGCAGATTCTATTAAAACGAGCAAACAAACCTCAGGGAGAAAAGAATACCAGGAATGGGGGATGCTCTGAACACTCAAACCACCTGCCGTAGTCTCTCTAACCTCAATGACTGCACCTAAGTTTCAAGGATTTCTTTACTAATGCCAGCTTTATAAAGACCCGATTTACCGTGGACAAAAAGTACTTCAAGTCACTTTAGAAGCCTAACAGCAATTCAAAAACAGAAAACAAAGCACTGACCAAGCCTGGTAGTTCCTGGTTTCTGCAAACCCCTCTGCTATTTGTATCACTCCACCAATAAACCTCACACCAAATGGATGTTTTGGCAGTGGTCCCAGACACACCAAGTCACAGGCAGCTCACTGTGACACTTCTCTTACTAATGAGAAGGAGAGAGCCACAGCAGCAGTTCCTCAACATTTTTCCCTCCCCGCTCTCCTGGGGGACATTCCTCCTGCCTTCCCTGGCCAGTTTGAGAAGGAGGAGGCAGGAAGGGAGGGATGGGGAACAGCAAGCTGAGGCTGCTCTTGCATAGAAAATCACAGGGAAGGCAGCAAGGGGATGGCGGGAGGAGGCCCACAGAACAGCTCTCCCCAAGGCAGTGAAGGCTCTCTTAGCCCTGCACTGACCCCTGGTCCCCTGCGCTCCCTAGGCCTACCTGCCACAGCATGGCCCCTGCTGCCGCTCTATGCCATCCCCGCAAGACTGAGGTGTGCCCCAGCCTGGCACGGCACCACGCAGCATCGCAGGGAGAGGAGAACAGCAAAACATTATATGGTGTGAAAAGCTGTCTGGATGGCAGGGTAGGCAGCTGGTATGCGAAAGCAGGAAGATTCAGAGGGAAAAGCTGCTGAGCAAAGCCAAGCCCGGCCGAGACACTGAGCGGTAGGCACAGCAACAGCAGGAAAGAGAAAAAGTGAAGACAAAGATCTTCCTTCAAAAGAGCTGGAAAGGATTATGTAGGATGGTGACCACATCTTTCCTCAACCATTCAGGCCCGCCTTCCAGCTATGCAGAAAAAAGGAGAGCTCATTTTTTATGACATGCAAGGAAACTCCGGAAAGCTTCTTTCAAAAAGAACGTGTATTCTTCATTAAGAGGACAAGAAACAGATTTTTCTGTTGCAGATTGCTTCAAGCACTAAGATAACCTAGGTACTGGCTTCTTCCTGAAGCCTGGGGAGAGCCCTACCCGCGTACAAAATGTTCATAAGCAGAAGAGTTAGTCCATTCCAGAATGCAATGGGAAGAAAGAGCAAACAGATCCACTGCACTGTGACAGCATGTGTGCACACGGGGAAGAAGACTGGACACATTTGGGAGCAGTCAGAAACAGGAATGGGTGAGGAGAGAGGCCCTGGCCACACACAGAGCCCAGAGATCTGATAGAATGGAACGAGGGTTTGGAGACCAGGGAGTGGAAGTATGCAAGGCCTGAGGTTTCTGAGAGGGAAATCAAGAGAATCGTGACTGGGAAAAGTTGCTAGAATCGAGAGCTCTCTAGGGAAAGCAATAAAACATGTACCCTTCAAGTCAGTGTTACGAGATTTGGGATGGATTACCTTATCCAGCTCTGTGGTCAATATTTCTGTAAGGGAGAACGTATTAAAGTGTTGAAGAAAAAGAAGGCTCCAGTGGGAGGAGGGGTTTACAAGCTAGCAATAGACCTGCGGGTGCCAACACAGGCACTGCCGGCATAGGGCGGCAATCTACTGCCTCTTCCTGGCCGGTGTGTGAGCCCAGCAGGGTGATGGCAGCCAGCACGGAGCCCCGTACAAGGTGCTCAGAAGCAGCACAGCTTCCAGGGTCTGGCATGCCCCAACCTGGGAATGTGTTGTGCAGACGGCATCACATTTAACACATTTCATCACCGGGACACACACTCTCCTTTCTTGTTTTCAGTTATCTCCCAGTACATCATTTGAATGATTACACTCCAAGACAGCACAGGCATTTTTCACACCTAGTTTCAACACCTGCTCCTAACAGCACAAATGCAGAGATGTTTTATAGAGGGCTTTTCTATTTTTTCTTGTCATTTCTACGTATTTCTGCAGCCAGCGACTTCTGACCAGCAGGATCATGATATGTAGAAAACTCTTTCCACCCACATAAAGTAATTAATTTTAAAAATTACAAGTTTAGTTCTTAAGTGATCCTGATGGGAAAAGTAAAGTGCCGTGAAGAACAGAACAGTCAGATAATACAGATGGTAGCAACACAGTGAGTGAGTCTGTGCTAAGGGGCCTGCTGCTGCTCCTAGGTGGGAAAAGATTTGCAGGCTGGGAAGAAAGCATTCCTTGCAAATACAGAGCTTTGCTCAAATTACCTGCTGCAAGGAGGTGAGGAAATGGATGTCACCCTGTCACCTGCAAGTACTAAAGAGTAAACCTAAGCCAGCCTCCACCCACGGGTACAAGTGCCAACACGTCTAGCAAAAGCACGTTTATCGACAGGAATATAGTAGTCTTGGCACTGAGAAAGCTATAATTTAATTTACCACAGTTGGCATAAACCAAACACTGACTATCAGTAAGGAAACATACCTGAAGAGAGGAGAAAGCTTGACCCAGGAAAACGCAAATGAAGAAAAGGAAGGACAAGCAGCAGGACAAGGAGGAGGGATGTGTGCTGCTCTACCAGGTGGCATCTCTGAGCTGCCAGGCCACTAATGAGCTGGTTTGAGGGAGGTGAGATGCAGGCTCATGTGAGTGGCTTGATGATGCTGCTGAGCCCTGAGCTGGACAGGAAGGGCCATGGTCAGCCCTCCATGGAGCTGTGGTGGAGCAGGGCCTGCCACAGGTACGCTACCCACTTCAGGGCCCAGCCCTCAGCCCTCAGCCCTACCACAACACCCATCCCCAGGCCCAGCAGCACTGCCTGAGCTCAGCCTTCCTCCGACTGGGGGAGGGAAAATGGGAGAGACAGAGCCTGGAAGTGCAGCTTTCCACCTGCAAAGAGGCAAAGCAGAGGTAGAAACAACAGAACGTTTCTGTTCAGAAGGCCAAGATGGCGGGTCCAGCCCTGCAAACTGTCACCCACTGGGCGAGTGCTTTGTTGCATGTGAGGTGAAGTAATGGAGAGCAAAGAAAGCACCAGCATGAGTCCTGAGAGGTGGGTCAGGTTTAACAACTCACTTGATGACCGAAAGTCAAAAATCACTAAAATTTCTTATGAGTAAGCGGTGGCAACTGGCTTTGCTACCAGCTGTCTGCTTGAGATCAGCTTTCACTCACAGAGCATTGGAAAGCACGCACCAGTAATACTTATTCATAAAATAAACTCGGGCTGCGATAACTAAAGCGTGTGTCACTGTCCAATGGCTGACTACTCGTGTTTTCAGCTGACAACTCAGTTAAGCTAAGCGCAGGGTCTTTCACCAAAGGCATTATTCACTTCCCTCAAATGGCAGAAACTGCTGTAATCCCAACCAGGATTAGTGGAGCTGTATCATTTTACACCATGTGGGAACCGGCCTGTTTACCTTAGAATGCATTTAACTTCATAGACTACTTATTTCATCTCTTCCCAGGAGTGATTATTGTTATACTGAAAAGAGAACGAGGTGAGCTACGATGGATATTAAAAATAAAACAGGAGAGGTCTGGCAGCTGAGAGAAACGCTCTGCAATAATAGGGCAAGTGAATTCCCGATCCTAAAAACAAGCTGAAACTGCTGATATGGTGCCTGCTTGTGTTTTGCAATTACTAGCCTAGGGATTCTTTCCCTCTCCTCTCATATTTTTTCACTTAAAATAAAATAAAGCGGCAGCATTGATAATCAGTTTCAGCATCTGGTGTGGGTGACTAAGGGATTGATGTCTTCTTCTATTCCTCACTAAGAATAGGACCGGACCCACCAGCTTAAGAAAAAGACTGTTGTGGTTTCCTCTGAGGTACTGAGCATCACTGGAGCTGCGCCCTGCGAAATGAGGAATGAGGGTAGAGGAATAAAAAAGGCAGAGAAGGACTAAAGATAGAACGCTTCCGAGGAAAACAGCTGGAAAAGAAAGAGAATAAAAGAAGAGAAAGTTCAAATTTTGGCATCTTTAATGTGAAAAACAAATTAACAGGAGAATGGTAGGAAAGAAGGAATTTACTACTTTCAAAGAAGCCAAAAGGAACAAAAACCAGAAAAGTTTAATTCAAGTGCAGAGGAGAAGGTCAACAAGCTATTACATAATTTCTGCATTTCTAAAAACTTCATTATTTAGTTATGTATCCCTTCCTTCCTTTTTTGTTACTAAAGTGCTCTCTCTTGGCCGATGATGTTTGTTTAACATTGCAAGAATGTATCTGCAATTACTGTTTGCGGGTTTCTTCGCTCCATGAAGTGCAATTAAATTATATTAAACATGTTTACAAGATAGCACGTAGAGTAACAAATGAGAAACCTCTATTTCACTGGTCTTCCAAACTCAAAAACAAACTCCCTGAATTGAAGGCTTTATGTTTGCAAATTCTAAGTAGAACATTTCTTAGTTCCAGAATTCCTGGAAAACAGTAAGAGTAACTGAGAAAAAAAACCAGGAACAGCAAAAGCTCAACAAATAGCAACTGTAACTTAATTAAAATTTCCTTAATTTCTTAGTCAGCTACAGGAGACATCTGCAAATGGAAGAGAAATTCTGGTCTCCTATTCAGCTATCAGACTGGAATAAGTAATCAACATTCTGCATTTTAATGTAGTTCTAACACAGGTCTTGCTGAACAGGGAGGATCATCTACTAATTTTTCATAAGCTTTAAACTATGCTGTTCTGCAGTAAAAAAAATCCTCGGTCCTGAGAAAGAGTGAGCATGTAATGCTCTGACTGTGACTCCACCAACAAGCTTTACTGAAGTAACGATTTAATAATTCCCCAGTTGCTGCAAATGATCTGCACGAATGATAAGAAATTATTCTGAACATCGTTTGCATCCTTTTCGGGCTCAAACATACAATGAAGATTAATCTGATTTGAATCAGCCATACTAGAGAAACACGTCTCCTTGGGCTGTTAGGCGTTTGTGCTTCAACCGGGGAAAAGTTAATTTACAGAAGCATCTTTTTTTTATTGATTTTTTTTTTCCAGGAAAAGAAAACATTATTTGAAACTGTAACTTTAAAGTATTTATGCTAATACATACAGTCCAATATTAAAAGGCTTTCCTGCAAAGCTACTGCGCCGGTTTGTTGGTACGTATTGTAGTCAGACGTTTCTTTAATACAATAACAAGCTATATTAAATTCATCAACTTCTACTACACTGCACGCAGTTCCTCGATGTAAGTTCTGCTATTAAGCAATTCACCAAGTGATTACGGTATGTATTTTCTTGAGAACGAAGCCAGTAAGCATGGAACCGAGCCAGCAGCCTTGGAACCAGTGACGGAGAGCAGAAAAGAGGGCAGTGTTCAGGAGTTTGGAAAAGGAAGGTTTTTCTTATTGTTTTTGGTGTTATAAATGTAAGGCAGCGATGAGAAAACAAGTAACAGTGATGATGGCAGCGGTGGGGCAGACCCAAATAATTACAAAGACACCAACATGACTGGATATTGAAAATGAGACACCCCTTATCCTCCACTGGGCACACGACGGATGCTTTTTATGCAGGAAGAATACTGGTACAGCCCAATAATGTGACAGAGACTTGGCACAGATCTGCAAACCAAACTAAATGAAAACAAAAAGAAGCCCCTAGGTCAGGACGCTGAGAACGAGACCTGCCAGCAGTAGAGGAAAACAGCATTGTAAGAAAGGGAAATAAAAGAAACACTGAAGGACTGGGCACTGAGGAACAGCCCGACAGTGCTCTGGAGACTGCAGCTTGCAGGAAGTAGGGTGCTCCGTGGACAGCAGATCTGGAAGAGAAAGGAGTCAGATATGTACCAACACTGGAACAGGAAAGAAACATTTATAGATGAAGGGAGACTGTTGTTAAGATCTGCAAAATGTCATATGACTAGATCTAGAAAAAAGAATAGTGCGTCCCCAATGCATACAGGATATGGAGTCAAGAATGATCCTGAAAAATCTTCTGCTTTAATGTATGACAATGGGCAGAGGAATGTCAGTGAGGGAAAGGAAAGACAGAAATGAGAAAGAAAACAGATTCAGTACTGTAGAGAGCAGTAATTGAAAGGAAACACAGGATTATACCTAATTCAGTGAGGGAAATGGATGTGGTTAGCGAGAAACAAGTGAAATGTTTGTGTACTAATAATACTTAGGCCATGGACCAGAAAAGGAAAAGAGGAATTTTAATTGCTGGTGCAAAATGTGAAGCAATACTTCGAAGGAATAACAGAAAATGGGATCAGGATGGGAACACAACTGTGTTTAGTAGTAATAAAAATACAAATGAAAATGATGGGAAAGAACTGAACACTAATAATGTCAATAGCAGTGTGATAGCAAGGAATACCACTGACAGCACAAAATCTGTTTAGGGGAAGGTGGGCTCTGCAGCAGACCAGGTTCCTTTGCAGTAAATATTTTTCCCTCTTTTCCCCGAAGAAGCTTTTCACCTGAGACTCAAAAAACACAATTCCTAGCAGAAAACAAGACTTTAATTCAGGAGATACAGATAGTAGAACACACGGGACAGCAGGAGAGTGAAGATTCCTGGATGTGAGATCCTAGTTATCTCCTTACCAACAACTGCTTTAACAGTTGTAATCTCAGGGTTGATTTTGGAAGGAGTAAAGATATCTGTAATAGAATTGTATTAAGAAAATAATTACAAGTTGAGAGACCATTATTTACATTTGTTCTGGTTAAACAGATAAGCAAAATGGCTGTCATAAAAGTTCAGGATTTCAAAGGGCAAGTTTGATAAACTAAAAGAAATCAGTTATTAAATAATCACCTGTGCTGAGGAGATACCAAGTAGGAAGATCTAACTGACCTGTAAAGCATAGCTACGGAAATGAAACTGAAAAAGCTGAACAAAGCCAAACAAACTGAAAAAGATGAACGAAAGGAATAAAAGCAAAAAATTCTGCCATAAACTGGAAACTCATCACCTGAAAATGTCAAAGGTAAATCCATAAAATCACACAGATAATCACCCTGAAATAATCATAAAAGGCAGAGATACTTCAGAACTGTTTCAGATAGGATTCTGTAAGATACAAATCACTGCCACCCTGCAGAGCTTTGGAAAAAAAGAGCTCACCTCCAGCGCTGAGCAAAGGTTTTATTGCTCATATCGAAGGAGACTGGACTCAAACTGGTGCAGAGCAGGGTGATTAGGATGGTGAGAGGAACAGACCAGCTTCTGAGGAGCTTGGCTTGATCAGTCTCAGAAGGAGCAGGCTGGGAAGGCTATAAGATTTGTCTCTATAAATGTATCACAGAGGATGTAAAAGATTTATTTAAGCAAAATGACAATGTTAAGAACAAGTAGGATATAAGAACAAGTGAATATAAACAAGCCGCAATGAAATTTCGGTTGAAGTTAGAGGAAGGCCTCTAGCCTGACCACACTGAGGTTTCAAAGCATGTTTTTAATAACAGTAGTGAAGACAAAGAACTTAACGGGATTTTGATCACTTTGCAAATGGAACAGCAGGAGGAGGTTGCCTGGAACAGTGAGAGAATGAATGCTAGGTTCAGGAAATCTTTTCCATTCCTAATTTAAATAAAAATTTGTTCACTGAACCTTGGCAGAAGTTATTTAATACTGTCTTTTAATGGATGTCTTTGTTACTTCATGAAATGTACTTAAAAGGATTGTTAAAAAGAAAACCTGTCTGTTGAAAGACAGCGTTGTATTTTTATGATATACAAACAATAAGTATCCTGGAATCCTAACGAGTACGTTGAAAGCCATTAAAATCAGTTGCAGCAAATTCATTATTAGCAGTGATAACTATAAAAATGAGGAATTACTGAAACAACTCAAAGCTCGTGCATTCTAGAGTTATGTATTTTGGTAAAATTCCCCACATCCAATTCCAGACACCACGTGAAAATTCAGTGCAAATAATCCGATACCTATTCTTTATGCCTACTGGAAGCCAACGTTCAGACATGCACAGCTGCACTGCAGAAGAGGCTCTCTCTTTTTAACACATTCATCTCTGTGCTGACTGATCTCCAGAGCAGGACTACACTCCCAGATCCACAAGGAGGGAAGGAAGAATGATAGGAAAATGTACTTAGAGCTAACACGGGGTTGCAATATTTCAGGAATTTAAAGAATTATTTTACCGGGTTTTCTAGAAAACATACCTGCTCATGACTTTGAACTGCTGGTTCAAGTAATATTCTACAGAGGAACACACAGTTTCTCACTTCTGGGGGACTGCAGAAGGATTCAAAGACGAGCCAGTAGGTGATTTTATTCTGAGGAGTTAAATTACTGCAAATAAAGTAAAGCAGGTACTATCTTACTATTTAAGTAAATATTTCACTATTTAATTAACGTAGATACCAGACCTTAAAATACTCACAGGTGAAGATGGGCCGGTACCCATGAAAACAGCTCTGAAAGACTTAAAATTACTTCATCTAATTGACAAGAGGAAAAACTGTCTGCGGTTAGGACAGTGGACTGGGACTTAATAGTTCAGTTCCTGAATCTGCCATAAACTCTGGGGAAACTATCCATTCTCCTGCTCCATTCAATAGCTGTAAAATTAAAATAATCATCTTTTTCCCTCGCCCTGTGTCTGGAAGCCTCCGTACCTGGAGACAGTGACTGATGAAAACAATAGGGCCTGTTCTCATTTTACCTTTCTCACACTACCGGGACCAGTGGGTGCACATCACAGGACAGCGTTGGTTCTGCTGGCTTATTCTCAGTGTGTCAGCCTCTGGTGACTGACCAGGCTGAGCCTTAAAGCAAAACCACGCGACAACCCATTGAGTCCCCCGCAGTCAGCCAGGCCCCCTCACAGTCCCAAGAGCACCACCACTCTAGATGGAACCTCACCACCACTCCTCTGCAGCAGGTCTCAGTGCTGGACAAGCGTCATGAGCTCCCAGTCACAGTCAGGATAATGTGAGAGATCAAAGCTTGGGCTTGTAAATGGACTACATGCAAATGGAGGACCAAGTAATTGCAACCACACAAACACATTAGTAGGACCTAGTCTCCAGGTTCCAAGGTCACAGTTAGTCATACTGACACTACTTAAATAAAAACATACATTTTAACATCATTTTAAACATCTTTTCTCTTTATAGAATATACACGACAAGTAAAAGTCTCTCTGAATCCACCAGTTTTATTCAGTACCTCCCGACAGCATAACAAAAAGAAACAGGACCGAAAACAATGTTGTCATTGTGAGCCAGCCTGAAGAAACTTCTGTGAAAGCAAGGATTACCATATTTGCATAAAAGTTGAGTTGTTTTAATCCATATTTTGTAATGTGAGGCCTTTCGTAACTTTCTTGCTGATTATTACTCCTACAACCTATAGTGCAATGTAGAAATCCATCTGACCTCCTATGAACTTCACTCTTCATTTGAAAAACACAGCAGCTATGAATTACTAAGCACAATTATTACGGCACGGGACAAACTGTATCTGCCTGGTGTGCAGAGAGCACTTTTTTATTATCTTCCTTCTGTCTGCCAAGAAACTCTGCTCAGTGACAAAGCTACAGAGTAGATGGAGAGGCTCTTTCCATAGGCCTGGAAGATGATCAGTTGGAAGCAACTTCCACATCATAGGACATATAATTTCACATGACTGCTGAGTGACTACACAGATAGCTGCAGATTAACCCCACACGGGAAAGAAAGAATCACCACCAAACACTGTGCCTGCCAGCATGCAGCCACTAGCCACAACATTGCCGTGGGCTATTTTCTACGGGGGACACAGACCACAGGCACTGCCTTTTGGTGAATGGAGCTGCTCTACCAAGCATCACACACCGACAAAAAAAATGCCCTGGCTTTTTGTGCAAGGCTTTATGTAAATAACACCCAGCTGACACCCCGAGGCTGTAACATGCCAGTATTTTTTATCAGAAGCACTTGGGTGAAAACAGTCTCAGTGGCTGACCTTAGTGGGCCAACCATGAAAGTAAAACTGGCTCGTGTCAGTCTCCTGAGCCTACACAGACCCCTAGCGAGCTGCTCTTTCTCCTTCAAGTGAGCGGTGCTTGGGGAACAGAAATGCATCTCACGCAACAGAACAGGAGCGGGCCAAAAGTTAAATCTTTCACAATCTGCAGCCATGGATGCCAGATTTCAACACACACCTTCTTGAGTTAAGGGTGAGAGAAGTCCACAAAGGGCCACGAAACAGAGAGGGACAAACTCAGCTCAGGAAGCCTCCAAGCACCAGCCCACAGGATGAGCACGGCCTACACGCATTGCCTCCTCATGCAGCTTTCCCTCAGCCACCGGGTTACTGATTGTACTTGCAAACAGGTTGATGGGACAGATGGACTTGGCTCTGGCCTGGTCTGGACATCCTTAGGTTAATTTTTATGTTCCAGTTTTCTCCAAGTCTGTTCATGGAAATACCACACACGCTATGCCATTTCAAAGAGCTAGTGCAGCCTAAAGGAAATGGGTGATACAACACTGCCAGTCCTGAACAGTTCATACACAAGGAAGACAAAACAAAAGAAAAATCTGGAAATGGCAGAGAGAGGAAGTTTATTTTGCAAATTCTTGGCTCGGCAGTCAATTTATTTTTCAACGTTTGTTTCCAAAATTGGTAGGGACAACACTTCTACATTACCAAGAATTCTTTGCAGGATTCAGAAAATGAAGACGACGTGAGAGGCTCTATAACTGTAATAGCTATGTGAATGCCCTCTAAAATCGTAACTTTGTTGTTTGTTTTTTTTTTCTCTCCCGGTAGACCTCATTGTTAGTTTTTCTAATACACAGTGTAAGCATAAAGCGAACCTGACGATGAAACTGGTGTAGTGCTCTCCCTCCTGTACAAAACCCAGGAAGGAAAACTTCAGAAGAAAGCCCGGGTGGTGCTTTATGTGCCACACATGAGGCTTCTCATCCTCTGCATGTGTGGGAGTAGCAGCTGTCCCTGAGGAAGATTCTAAAGATACTTCCTTGATCTTGGGTAATCTCAGGGATGCCACGACATCCCACTCTGGTGCCGATTCCAGGAACGACCAATTTCACAACCATAAGCTTCAACACAGAACGTGCCCCTACAAGAGCTGCACCTTCCCTGGCTTGGCAGCAGGATTCTCCGTGTTACACTTAGGACTGTTTGCTAAATTTTCTTTCCCAAGCTGTATGGCACTGGAGGTGGGGCCAAGACTAAGAACGTATGATTTAGTGCAAAGCTCTTCCCTCCTGCCAAATTTCTACTCCCTTCGTTTGAATCCAAGATCCTTTTGGCCTTCCCAGGGCCTGGGAGAGGACACAGCTGAGCCTTTGATATTCTCCCTGCCTGTACGTAGTAATGAAAAAATCAATGACCAGAGGGAAAGCATCAGTCCATCGGGATGTTCTGTATCACAATGAGAACAAAGCTCCTGAAAATCTCCTCCCAGGCCAGCCAAGCCGCAGCTGAAGACAGGAGAGGCTGCTGCTTACAAAGCATGCTTACAAAGCATTGCTTTTCCCTTCCTGTGGTGGGCAGAGCTGTTCCAGCTCTAATTTTAATTTCACTTAGTTTGTTACTAATTAACACAAAATTTTAATTACCGATTCAGATATAAAGGGGAAAGAAGAAGACAGGAATAATTAAATGCTCTGGGAAACACCTTTCCTCCTCCATGCCTAAGCTCCAGCAGGTCTTCTTCTCCCTTCCCTCTCCTACTCCCCATTCCCCACATATTGCACGCCATGTGAGGACAGGCAGCGCTGCGGCTGACAGTGCAGGGTCCTCCCTGCTCTCTCCCTCCTTCCCACCGCCTCTCTTCCAGTGCTCCCTGCTGCTTGCTCTCCTCCACCAGGGTATGCATCACCCACAGCTGGAGCCCCTCGCAGCCACGTCTCCTGCCGTGTCCCCTTCCCGGTGCCTCTTCCCACGTGCAGCTGTTGTTCTTCCCCAGGCAGGTGTGGGACAGGCGCTGGGGCTGGCAGGGCTCGGGCAGGTTGTGGGCACGCCTCACAGCCCCCGCTGCCCAAAACCTATGATTTATGCCCAGTACAACCCCCGCCAGCCACACTGCAGAAGCCAGAGCTGTTGTAAGTTCAGACTTCACCGTGCAAAGTCTCTTTCTGAACCAGCAAAATGAGGAAAAGAAACAGAGGCCAAAACATGCATTGCCCCAGCATCTCCTAAAGCTGCTGCAACAGGAAGACTACAAATAAGCACGCAGCTGACGTCAGCTAGGCTGTTTTTGCAAGCAACTCACTCTATTTTTTTTCAGACAAAATGAGTTTTCTCTGCAAAACCCAGTTTTCCAGGTGGGTGTCTCCGGTTTGCGGGAAGAGAAGAACAGGAAAAGTGCACGGCCAGGGCTTGGGAAGGGGCAGCAAGTGCATCTTCCAGCGTTGTAGCTGGCACGGCTGCATCGGCAGGAGCGTGAATTTTGTGCCAGCAAAACTTTGAGGGCAGCGCTTCAAAAGCATTAGCTGCAAATGTTTATCTTCAGTGCTTAACAATCCTCTTGCACAGAACTACTAGATGCTGAGACATGCACTGGAGGGACACGAGAAGGGGAGAAGAGTCAGTGCCTGCAAGGTTGCCTGCTACGTCCCTTCTAAGGTAAATTTTTTCTAGTACGAGAGCAAGAAAACACTAACTTTAGAGAAAAGACACATTGGCGTGTTTTGTTTTCTCAAAGAAGTGTGGAATTTGAAGCCAGGTCCTTTGGCTTATCTGTTGTAAACCATGACTGCTTCTCAGCGCCACACCACTCAGTATTTCCTAGAGAAGGGATTCTGAGAAAAAGAAAGAGCCCCAGTTCCCTAGAAGCATTAAATTAACACAAGGGATCTGTAAACGAAACAGCAGAGGTTTGAAAGCCTTACCCTTTACTGTTTCCTGCTTTCTTGGAAAAATCTCAGTATTAAAACAGATTGGATTACATTACAGGACTAGTTGCTGCTGAAGAATTTTATTTTGGGTTATAAAACACAATGTTTGCTGTTTTTCTAATTCAATTTGCTTTTACCTTCATTATGTCACGCTGTTACCGAGGTTCCTGTGAGAAAATGCAGGTTATTATTGCCTGCAAACTACCCCAATTATCATCCGCTCTCTCTTTGCAAAGTAACCATGGGTAGAAACTATGTAGTAAGTATAACGCTGACCTAAAGAAGTATGTCATACTTTCAGATCCGTTCAGAGCTTTTGCTTTGGGCGTATAAAAATTACATCAGGAACTCGTTCTCCCCAAAACGTGAAAGTCCAGCATCTCCCCGAATTAAAGCAAACTCCGAGCACAACACCGTCAACCGGTCTACATCGCTGAGTTATAAAATATAAACAAGCCATCAGAGCCCATCTCGAGAACTTTCCTTTCAGCAGCCTGTGCCGTTGTAGCTAAGCTTTCAGTTAGAGGAACAGCACCGGCAGCCTCACATGGGCTCCGAATAATTTCCTCACCAAGGGCTGACTGCAGCTGCGGACCTCCTCCTGCAGCCCTGACACAAGGGAGACTCGCTTTCACGCAGTGGGAATTTCTGCTAAGTGATAGCCACGGCATCGAGCTTCCTGGGCAGAATAAAATCCGAAGCAAGTTTTATATTCGCATTTAAATGTTTTAAGGAGGTGAAGTGAAAATTCTTGGCACTCCCAAATGACATCAAAGATCCAGGGAGGAAAAAAACAGAAGATTCTTGGTAGCAATATATTTAGCACCTTTCTTGGAATGTAATTGTTACTGGAAACTTTGGGGGTGTATCCATATGCATTAACCACTCTTGTACAGTAAAGCCTGGTCTCTGAACTCACGAAGCTATTGCATGAAATTCTAACTACCTCATAAGGCCCGATAATAATCATAAAATCATGACGCTCTACAGCAATCCTAAAGATAAAGAGAATAATTAATCTGCAGCTGGAAAAAATAGGCAGCTCCAGATGTTACTGCAGCAGCAGTTTTTCTGCATGCTGCAGTGATGCTTCTCACATAGCAAGTGAGAACAGAGTTAAAAATGGAACAGTAGCGGGCCCAGACAAGTAATTGACTCTGCCAAATTTATACATGCATGTGAAACATTGATTTAACAACGTTTTTTTCCAAGCATCCATTGGTTATGTGAAAAATCGGGAGGGGGGGGGGCAGTTTACACTGAAAATAAGTGATGCAGGTCAGAATGTAGACTGTCTTTCCTGTCGTCCTTTAGTAATGTTCTTTTGTTTGGTTTAATCTTCCTACTGCCACCTGTATGCTAAAACATGGCAGTTTTAATGCAGAGCATTTTGTGATAGTATAATGCTTGCAAGCGATGTTAGCTCTTGCGGTGGCACAGCACCGGACTATCGGTTCTGGGAAAAAAAGGGGAATTGGGGGACTGCAATTCTACAGCCACTGCCCAGCCTGTGTGCTCATCCATCACTTTGGAGGCACTTTTCTTTACAGATAAGAGAACAACAGGACTGCATATGAAAATCCCTTACAGGTTCCCCCTGGCACGTATTTCACCACCAGCACCTTTATATTTAGAGAAGATGTGCATCAACTCAAAACCAGACTGCAGAGCCCCTTTTAAGGCAGACACGAGAGAAACAGAAATGACAAGAAGTAATGAAATTGCCACCAGAGTCCTACTGATTTCCAGATCATTTACTCTTGTTCCATTTTACATATTAATGTAGTTCCCAATGCTTTGAGCAAAAAATATCGGTATCAAAAACACAGGTATTACAATATTAAACAAATACCTGGAGTGCAAAATATTCTGCAGATCAAATTGAAATATTTAGGATTTTGGCTTTTATATTTTTTCAGAAAGTTCAATATGAAAGGTATGGCTCAGAGCTGCCTACAGTCTGCAGGCAACTTAAAGTGACTGAACAAGAAAAGAAATTAAGATACTGTTCACTCAGATGAACCGACACTGAACATTGGGATCCAACAGCAATGAAGAAACCAGCTGATATTATCCTTAATTTTATCTCTGTGATTTTAAAAACTCAGTCACAGAGTTCTAACAATTTTGACAGCACGAGGAATAAAATTATGTTTCCTACCGAAGCATTTTGCCTACCAACCTCACACGTACCTATTAAGCCATAATAAGGCAAAAGGATACTTGCTGAAAGAAAAAAATGTACTTTTTGTTGTTCCACACACAGTATTCCTGCTCGGCTCTCAATACTTCCAGAAGGATTTTCTTTGAGCTCATCCCTTTCTGAGCACATTTATCACTGACTATCAGATTTTTCTGAGTGCTACCACTGTCTGTCTCTGGACACGAGGGCTGCTCCTTTAGCAATTCAACCCTGGCTAAATAAAAGAGACACACCAAACATGAGTAAACTAAAAATATTCTAGACTGTCATAACCAATAAATTTCCATATCTAAATGTTTTTAAAGCAAGCTGGTGTTAAATCTAGGTGCTCCGTGCGAGCCACAAATAGACCCAATACAGTGCAATTCTAGCAGAAAGAAAACAGACTGAATTCTTCTCTCTTCTACAGTGCAGCCCCTACCAACCCCTGAGAAATTTCTGATTTCAGTAAAATCAGACCCATGTTAAATGAGCACACTGAATCTCAAGGAAGTGTGCATTTAAGCTCTCCATGAGGTTCTATGCCCATTTCTTCTTTATATATGCATCTCTGTGCGAATAACTATTTTATACATATGCACACACCTGACTCTTTCAAAAGTCTTAAATATTGATCAAATACTGAGTGATAACCATGAAGTGCTAATCTACCCACAGCCAACAACAACAACAAAACTATTCTCTGAAGAGATTTTTCTTAGGCTCCGAAATACTTGAACAAACAGCTCGGTATTATTACTATTTATAACTAAAAATTATTCCACCAGCAGATTTGTGTAAAAAAAAAAAAATACAGGCATAGTCAATATTTGGTAGGAGTCTTCAGAATAAATATGATTAGTGAAGGTAGTATAGTATCAGGTCTTTATTCAGTTTTTCAGTCTGGTACACTTATTTTTTGAAGAGGCTGTGCTAGCACGTGGCTTTTGAGAACTCACTGAATATACCAAATGTATTTATCATGAAAATTATATGCCTGGGAGACTGTATTCATGATTTAAATGTATATGATAATGACAAAGTATTTGCTTTAAGGAGAGGGAGGGACAGATTGGACAAGCAAAGTCCTTCTGTCAGAAATATTTAACCAATTTAGTGAACTTCCTACTCTGGATCCTATTCATGACACTCAATATGAAAACAAGTGAATATAGCTTGACAATAAAACCAGAGGCTGTGCTGTAATCAGCAGCCTTTGGTGCAAATTAGTAACTCGCTTAAATGTAGGATGTGGGAGAGGTTCTTGGTTGATGGTCCACTGACTTAGCTCCGTTCCGTGGAGCTAAACAAACCCAAGGGCTACCCAACCTTTTTGTTGCTGAAACAATACCGTATTGCCCTTGCTTTAGGGAGGAAAGGAGGGCAAGATTTCTAATGGATGTTGAATACCACCACCTGAGTTTGTGTTTTTCTTTATTTCTAAAATAGGCAGAACTCTAACAGTCAATAATAATATCTTACTGTAGACGTGGGACTGAAGTCAATAAGACACAGTAAATTCAGTTATGGGAAACAGCTTTGAATGGTTTTAATTATATTTTCCTAGAAAGGCTTATAGAATGTTATTGATATTTGACCTGGATAGTTCTGTTTTCTATTACAAAGTACATTATATCAATACAACACCATATACGTCTGCATTCAGCAGTCCTTAACCCTTTGCAGACCCCAAGTGAAAGGGAAGGCAGGTGGATTTTTGAATTTTTAATCTCAGCAAAGCAGATGCCACCAAACCTGTCACCTGTCAGAAAGCATTAAACCTCTTCAAAGTAAAGAGCTGGCGAGGTCTGACGCACCGCCATGCTCCAGCAGGATGAAGACACAGAGCAGACTATTCATTCTGAGCACGGTATTTGTATGTTAACTACATTAGACATCTTTTATTTTACAGTTGCCTCATTCTTTCTCTCTCCTAAAGCCGGCTCATGCATCTGGCCTCCTCCTGGAAGCCTCTGCTATGTGTTGCTTTCAGAAGTGCTCATTCCAGCTGATCGAATCCTTTATTAAATTAGGTACCCCCATCTTGAGGTTAAAAAAAAACAACAGAAAACACACACACACACAAAACCCCAGCCCTGCAGAATGAACAAAGGACTCCAGTTTCTCAGAACTATAAATTTCAAATCCATCTGGCCTGGGAGGGGACAACTCAAACAGGCAGCAGGCGGCTCGGAGGTGCTCACGATGCCACAGCAGCGTGCCACCATGCCCTGCACCACGGCCGATGGTCCCCGAGATGCAAAGGGAACGCCACCACCTCCTGTGAGCAGACGGTGAGGCAGACCGACAGCCGCCTGCCCGAGGCCACACTTTAAATCAGGGGCAGAACTGGGAATAAAATTCCCAAATCACTCTGCTCTCCTGGTTCAGGCACGATTCAGAAGATTGCAGCACAAAACCAAACAAGCACACAGACAAAAGTAACAGCTCGGTGCAGAGGAAATGGTATTGCAAGAGGGGAGCTTTGTGACAAGGAGAACAGCTGCTGAACGACGTGCATCTGGGCTCGGTCTGAGCACCCACCTGAAACGAGAGGGCTGATAATCCTCAAAGAAAAGTGGGTAGTCTGAACAGGTTTGGACATTATCGGCACACCAGCTCAGGAAAAAAGCAGGATTTTAACACGCTGGGAAAACAGCAACCACCCCATGACTGCCAGTAAACAAATGCATATGTCCACAGAGACACAGAAGCAGCCTTCTGTGCTAATTCAGTAAGGTTAGAAGCAAAAACGGGCCGTACAGCGCTTGACACAAAAATAGAAATGAGCAGAAACAGCAAAGTTCAGATGCCTGCCTGAATCAGAAATCATATAGTGCAGAGAATCTGAGCTGCAAGTTTGACAGCAAATATAGGTTAGAAATACACGGGAGAGATGGGTGGAATAGGCCAGGAGGGTTGTTTCAAAGCCCTGGCATGCTGCTTGGAATGATCTTTAAAATCCATTTAAAAGAGAATATACAGTGAAAAGGCTGCAAATGTTTAAAGAAAACAACCTTCTGCCCAGCGAACGCGCTGCGGGGCTGTGCTCTGCACTAACACCAGACCAAACCGAAACCAAGGGGGCACCAGCACGCAGAGCAAGCCTTTTTTTTTTCTTCTTTATTTTGTTTCAAATACCCAAACAAGCTTTCTTCTGCTCTGCAACTTAAATGCAACCATTAACCCCAAGAAGGAAGGGATGGAATTTTTCACAGAAGCTTTTTTTCACAGCTCAGTAATACGAGAATCCTTTCAGCTTTCTCAGAAAGCTCTGAAGTCAAGCAGCCCAACGCTGCCCGGATGGATGGCACAGCTGGGAGCTGAGAAGCCATCTACTGAAACGTAAGCAAAAGGCTCTTAAGGAAGTCTTTCAAGAGACCATATAGAGTGACTATAATGGTAGGAAATAAATACAGCTGTTGCAAAGGGGGAAGGGAGCCTACTGCCCCAACTCAGACATGACGGATCTCAGGAAGCACAAGATGTATGGCATTTGGGGAAGGGCACGGATCACACCAGAAAGTACAACATCGATCAGACCACACAAGGGGCTCAGAGGCGAGCTGACAGCAGCGTGTTAGGAAACGGTCTGTGACCTACAAGACAGGCCACAAAAGGGAACAGTTAACCCTGAGAGAGTAAGCTGAGAATTATGAATGCCTGAGAGCTACAAAAGTGTTCTTCAAAGAATAAAAACCCCGCTCG
Organism: Bambusicola thoracicus; assembly: GCA_002909625.1. NCBI lineage: Eukaryota > Metazoa > Chordata > Aves > Galliformes > Phasianidae > Bambusicola > Bambusicola thoracicus. The sequence goes on from PPHD01001328.1 coordinate 23,539, forward strand.
CTGCCAGAAGAGAACCGCGATCCGTGCGTCAGGCAGGGCGTGTGCTGAAAGGTCCCCTGAGCAGCACTGACGGGCAGGCCTCCCTCCATGGCACCCGGCCCGCCCTCACCTCTGCCGCCCAGCCAGCGCCGCTCCCAGCTCCTGCCCAGGGGGACGCTATCTGCTGCTTGGTCTAAGTGCCTGGCCCCCAGAGACATTTTACCAGACCAACCATTCTCAGCCGTCATTAAAAGTATATATATATATATATATACATTCTTTATGATGACGGGGGGAGGACTCAGGAACGTTAACCCTCGAGGCGTAGAAGCGAAAGCCAAGCTCTAGGTGCAACTCTGTGCCCGCGGCCTGCGTTGGCCTGAGGGGCAGCGGGGGCCTTGTGGGGACCTTGCTTTGGTATCCACACAACTTCAGCCATGGTGCAGCTCCAGAGCAGAGCCCCCCGTTGGAATCCCCCTTCTGCAGGCCCAACTGCATGTAAACAAACTTCTGAAACCCATTTTCCCTGGTAACATTGTTTTAAGCAGGAGAACAATAAGATGGCGCGTGTAACGCAGCCACCCATGGGAGCGCAGCAAACGGTTACATTAACTTCTATACATCAGTTTTATTACTGAGTTAAAAGGAGAAATTTCTTTTCCAAATACTTTTATGGGTAGTCGGCAGGGAGACTAAAATACATGTAAGGCAAATTGCAGAACGGTTTAAGGAGCTCCAGTGCCACGAATTAGTTGGATCAGAAATTCTGAGAAAACAGCATAAAGGAGCAGTGGTACTTGCTGATGGAGGAAACCGAACTGTTTAAAAGAGGAGCTATTCCTGAAAAGCCAATTAAGAGATGCCATTTTTTACAACAGTCAAGTCAAGGCAGAACATGGCAATGAATGTGCCAGACATTACCAGCAGCGAGCTTACCTCAGTTCCAGGGGAGCAGCGCGAGACAAAAACACCGGGATAAGGATAGTATCATGCAGTCAAATCAAAACAGGTTAAGTACAGGAAAATTGAGGTTTGCACAGATACCAAAACCACGAGCTCTCCTGAATGACTATGAATACTTTAGACCAGTTTTCACTTCTCTTCTAAATGCAATACGAGCTGCTGATCACAATCTGCTGAAAAGCTAGAGAAACAGAGATGTAGTTAACGAGGATGTCTCCTGTGGCAAGTTATGAACACCTGGCACATCCAGACTTCACTCTGGTGTTAAAATCCCCTCCAGCACTGAATGGAGCCTTGCAAGGAAAGTGTGAATCTTTGACAAGTGAGAATCTTTGAAAAGTGTGTCCTCTGACATCAGACCCCTGCGCCTAAAGGGTCCTCAGTATTACACCTGTCAGCTGTATCTTCTTCTATGAGTTTTAAACATAAACTAAAAGCTTTCAGGCTTAAGAATATAATTCCTATGAATGATCGAGCCTTACAAGAGCTTTTGTTTTATATACTTCTTAATGAAAAATCATTGCTGGCCTTCAAGAAGTCTGGAAGTTCCATTCCTATTAACAAAAGTTCTTATTAGTCCTAGTGCCCAATAGGAATACAGGATGTTGATCAACACTGGCTCTACTTATACAAGGACTGCTCTGAAAGTACCACCTCCTATTTTATTACGTTGGCTCGTGACATCAGAGGCAGATGTTGGTGGTATGGCAGTAGAAGTTGAAACTTCCCAACGATATTCCACTTCATTTTGTTGCCATGCAACAGCAGCAGAAGGGCAGTGTGACAGGATGGCATCTGACATGGAAGAACATATGAAGCAAAAGTGTGTCACTGGATTCTTCCCCAGGGAAAAAATGGCATCCATTGACACTCATTGATGCTTGATGAACGTTGATGGAGACGGAAGAGTCATTGTGAGCACAGTGAGGCAGTAGTTGGTGCATTTCAGCAGTGATGACAGTGACATGAAAGACAAGGCATGGTCCGGGTGGCCATATATAGCTGTCACACCACAAAATGAAGAGCATCTCCATCAGCTTCTCTTTGCTCATTGGCAGATTATGACCAGCGAACTGCATACAGAGCTGAATATCAACTTCAATGCTTTGAGGATGATGGTGGCAATGTTGGAATATTGCAAAGTTTGCACCAGATAGGTCCCACAAATATTCATGCACAACCAGAAAGAATACTGTAAGCAAGTCTGCAAATTCTCCATCAAAGAACAAGTTCAAGAAGCAGCCCCCTGGGGGTAAAGTGATGTGCACTGTCTTTTGGGATAAGAAAGGAGTGATCCTTCTGGATTTCCAGGAACCTGGACAAGACATCAACTCTGACTGCCACAATGCAGCGCTGACTGAGCTGAAGCTGAAGGTTTGAATTTCCAGAGTCAGCCCAGAAAAGGAGACAACTTCTCTCTTGCAATCCGATAATACCAGTTTGAAGACTGTGGAGCACATTGCCAATTTTGGCTGTACTGTCTTACCACACCTGCCATATAGTCTGGATTTGGCACCTTCTGACTGTTTTGATCAATGAAGGATGGACTGAGTGCAAGGGCAATGCTTTCCTAGCAATAGTGCTGTCATAGCATCTGTGAAATGGTGGATCACCTCTGCTGGTGCAGATTATTGTAAGTGCAGCACACAGGCTCTTGTTTCTCACTGGTGAAAATGCATAGCTAATGGAGGATACTATGTTGAAAAATATTGCTTTGTAGCTGAGAATTTGCTCTATCAAACAGTGTTGTTGTGCTCTTTGCATCTATTGTAGTTTCCATGGAAATAAGTAGAAGGCATTACTTTTAGAGCAACCTACGTACTAAGAAATATGATGAGAAAAGACGAAGTGGACAGGATTGCATACATCAAGCGCATCTCACCCTTATTTTTTCTTGTTATTAAAAGAGTTGTTCTGTGTTCAGAACAAAACAAAACAAAAAACAATCCAAAACTTCAACTTGCAACCAAAAGAGCTACACCAGGCTTCACCTGGAGCCATCTTTTAAGGCTGACTTCAAGACTTCATAATGAAACTAAACCAATTATAAGGCTTTGATGATTTATGGAAACTACAAAATGACTATAGACAAAAAGGAAGTTTCAGCTTTTCACCTGGCTTTAGTCACAAAGAAAACTAACCCAAAATTAAGTGTTGGTGTATTTTACAGTGTAAATATAACACACACACACTTTCTGTACGGGGGCAAAGCTCCAGCTGCTAAGTACTGCTTGTTCAAAGCGCAAGAAGTTTTTCTGAGAAGACTGCTCAGCTGGGTGCTGCCTACAGCACAACACACCCAATTTATATGGAGAGAAAAAAGTAAATGATTTAAAACAATTCTTAAGACAAGCAATTTAGCTTTCTTCTATATGAAACATAATTCAATCATTTCCCCCATAAGAAAACATCAAAGAACAGCATCACATTCCGCTGTTTTTCCTCCCAGCACCAAACATCCTACCAGTCAGCCTGTGTACATCACAAAGTAAGAGAACTGTGGTCTGTTAGTAGCACCAATTCTCTCTGACAAATAACTGCATCTTCTTTGGCATTCCTAAAGCACCAATTGTCTTTGTGTGCTGATGCCAATCCTTATTTTATAAGCCTGGAATGATGGGAGAAGTTTATCTGATAGTGCGTTTCCCGTATTTGGATCTTAAATCATACTTTGTTTGATTCTGCCTCTACCTCTGAGGTAATTCATCTCCGTGTTCCAGACATAGCATGTGCATTCTATTCAGGTATGTCTTGCACTATCACTTTACATGAAAATAATTATGACTATGGTGTTAAAAGATAGCTTGGACTAGCAACTCCCACAGCCACTGACAGCAAGTTTCTTAGCTCAATGGATATACTGAACAAGACAGATCCAGCATAGTTGTCCTATCATCTTCCTTCCTCCTCCTTCCGTCCTCTTACTCCAGAGGCTGTATCGTGGAAATACAGAACAAAACCTCAGGCATCCCTCCTTTTACAGCTAAGACTTGATGGGCAAGGAAGCTTTCTTAGCAACTACAAGATTACGATACTGAAAGGAATATTCCTTGAAGCATAATGGATCCCACAGTTGGAAAGAAATAATTTCAAAACTTATGTGCCTGTACAGCTCCAAGGCAAGGCAAAGATTTATCCAGTACAAATACTGACAAGTTCATAATGTGTGCTATGCAAGGATAAGACAGGATTATGATTAAGTCTTGATAAAGCTCCTTTTTTTTTTTCAAAACCAAGGTGAGGAATTCAATAAAATGTACTATGAAAAGTAAGCCCATCATTGGTGAGTGCTTGCTGCACAGCTGCAATGATTTAAGGACAAAGTAGAAGTCACAACTGCACTTCAGTCTTTACAGCAGATACACTATACCCTGAAAAAGACAGAAGACCATGATGGCAAGCATGAATGCTACCACTGCAAAGGAAGGACAAACAACTTTTGTACAGGCAGAGCACTTCAAGGTTATTTTGGTGTGGACTGCTTTTAACCAGAAAAGAAATGATTTCCAAAAAAACAAATGTAATAGTCTCGTTCGGTGTAATGAAGAAAACAAACACAGAGACAACTCATGGCTGTTTCCTGTGGTGACACAAAGCAGCTAGTTCTTGATTCTATCTCTAAATACTCTACATGCCCATGAAATTCTGTTTGTAACTTTGTGATAGCATTGGGCTTGGAAGCTGATAAGAATAAGAAATAATAATGTACCTACTCCAAATATGTTGACAAAGGCAGAGTATTTAATCCTAGCAAAGGGTCCTAGCACTTTCACTTCTAGATCTTTAAAGAAGATGTAATACAGTGGTGTTCAATTTGTTCACATAAATGCTATTAAATTCTTAATTGATATGTATGACCAAAGTGTGTTGTGTCTCAGAACTAAATCAGCTATATGCCATAATGCTAACATATCCGAGAAAGGGTTATGCAAGTGGAAACAGCAAACTGAGAGGGAAAAGGCTATCCAAAATGAGGAAAAGCACAACTGCTTTGGCTCCCAGATGACTGGAACTAGATAAGGACTGTCAAGGAGTCATTTAGAACCAGGTCCAGGCAGCAATGATGTAGGAACACAAGTGATGTTCCAGATTTTATACCATGCTCAGGTATTCGCTTACTCAATAAACCAAAGGACTTAATCTTTTCAGAGGGCAACTCTTCATTAATAATAAAATATTGTAAAGATTTTTCTTGATGCACAAGATTAAATCAGCAGTCTGAATAATTAAAAGGTAGTAGCACTACAGGAGGAAAAAGGGGCTAATGTAACAACTTGTAAACTCAATAGGAATTGAGCACTAGTAAAAGCTAAAAGTCACACTTACGGCACAGAACAGGAGAAAAAGGATTTATCAGTGTAAAGCCTATAAGCATATAAACATTAGCCTGTGCCAAATCAGAAAGCTAATTAATTCTGGCAGTACAGAATCTCTTACCACCAGGAATATGAATGTCTTGTGACTGCCTGCCCATCTGATGCTTCAGGATTAACACTACTAGGTCTTTAAATCCAGGGCTTCTGTTTAGTGCAGTGGTGTTCTCCAGCACTCCTGAACCTTCATGGGAAGAGTTCACAAACATCCCACAGACAGTAATATAAGACAGTGATAAAGTCTTAAGAGCTCCAGACTTGTCCATATGTGCTGCTGACACAATAACAATGGTGCTGACGTGATAACAGATTCCCAGAATGAATCCCCAAGGAAAGGACAGCAAATACCAGAACAACCAGTGTCCATCTTCACATAAACTGGAAGGTTTGCTATTTTACCTGGGCAGTATGAAACAATAGTAATGCTGTACTCTGCATAAATAATTCACAATCATTCCTTCAACCCATACCATGAGGAATCAGTTGGCCAAGAACCAGCATTAAGACGTGAACATCCCGTATATTTCCTTAGTTTAGACCTCAGAAATGTTATGGACAAAAATACCTGATACTCGATAGAATTCAGCTAAGCACTTACATTGACAAACAAAACCGGACACATGTACGGTGGTGAACTTCATCTTGAGGGACGAACCAGAAGGGAAGAGCACTGACAACCAATCTAATGCTTAAGGCCCATGTAAAAGGTCTATGAACAAATACAAAAGGCTAGTTAGCTCTTCCCTAACTTTTACAGATGATTGCAGAAGACATGCAGAGAATCTGAAGATAATACCATTGCTCACATTATCAGAATTGATTTTAAAAATATATGCATCCCAAACCTCTTTCAGCACTTGTCAAAAAAGGTTTTGAATGGGAAGCAGTAGTATATTTCGGCAGGCAGAACAATTGGAGGAAAGTCCAGCACACTGCCTTCTTAATCAGAATGTAATCTTCGTCAACAAAAATATCCAGTGATACGGAAGGAAGGTTACCAAGTGCACGGACTGCTGAGCACGGGAAATGAAGGCTGTCCAATCGAACATTCAAGGCTGTAAATCACAGCTTCCTTCTTATCTGCCTTCACAAAACAAGCAGGGAGAAATTTTCTAAACTTGAGCCTGGGGTGCCGAGAATGTTCTAAGAGGGTACACATACCAGAGGCAAAATGAACGCTGCAGTGGACATATAATCACATTAGGAATGCCTCTGATCAGCGTTAGTCATGAAAACACCTTGTCATGTAACAGACTACTGCATGAAAGCCAAGTGAACAGCAGCTTTACATTCCATATTTCTCATATTAGGGAAAGTGCTGCATTGCTGAGATTCTTTTCTTTTTTTCCTTTTTTTTTTTTTTTTTTTTTTTTTGTACACTACAGTAGATCACAAACCGATGAAAACAAAAAGGCTAACAAAATCCACACATACTACACTCAGCGTGCATCTTTCAATCCCACTTGTTTTCCCTCCTACAGACTCTCTTTACACATTATGGCCCAATCCTGCTGATACTTAAAAATTAGACACAGGTAATCCAGCCGAGGCCAATAAGCATGCCTACATGCATTCAGCCACAGAAACTAATGTCTGCAGGACGAGTCTAAATACATTAGCTCACGTCTCTAATTACCTATTACAATTAAACCAACTAGAGCAATGCACATTTCCACGAATTGGGATAGGGATGTCACGTAAAATGAGCACTGTCTTCTAAAGACTGAGGGGCTCCTCCATTCAAGTTTTTGTTTTATGCAAGACAGCAGATCAATGCAGTGTCACACCAGCAGCCGGCCAACTCAATTTTGCCTATACAGAAGTATAACAGCCTGATATTAAAACGGTAGACGTGTGCTAAGTAGGTATTAGGTATGTCTTCCTTACCTGCACTCTACTTGCTGATCACACTGGGAGCTGAAAAATTCCGTAGCATATGCAACAGCTATAGACAGTCAAGTGACGTGTATGTATTTATACTTTGCACAGGAAAGGAAACACCATGTACTTACATGAACAATTTAAATACACAATACTGCTATGTGAGAGAACTAGAGAAACCAAAAAACTACAAATTGTGATAAATTCAGTGGGACTCACAATCACAGCATCAGTTCTTCTGAGGTCAGGTGCAGAGCAGGAGCACAGCACTATCACTTCCAGGACACATCTGAACTATTTCACTAAAAAACGGGCAGTTTCTGGGGAAAGTTCGGTGCATTAAGCACAGGATTCACAAAAGGCAGCACGCCAACTGAGTAGCTGACTAAATTAGCCCATATGAAACAAGTATGAGAGGAACTTGAGCCCTATCTTATGTCTTCCTGGGGTTTAGGTATGTTTCTTTCAATGGCCAGAATGCACTACATGTCTCTCTTGGAGTGCTTCCCCTACTTCAGATTTGCTAAAGACAGCTGAAAGGGCCAGTGGCCACATACACATATACCAGAGGTGCATACCCCAGGAAAGTGACTAAGAGAGAAGTCACAAGGAGCGTCCACCTGTCACATGGCAGGGCCACATCAATGCCAAAATGCTCTACACAAAAGGCTGCAGCACCAGGGACTGAAAGCCCTCTCCTACAAAGATAGGAGTCCCTTCAGCACAGGATGCACCCATCCCTGCAGCAACACGGGACAAAATGGAAGCGCAGGCTCCTTGCCCTGCTGCTGGCAGAGGCTGCCCAACCCCTCTAGCGGTATGGAGAATGTCCACTGGATTAGGCTACACGGACAGATGGCTGGAGAAATGTCTAACCTCGCTGCCAAGAGGCAGATAGCCTTGGGACGTGCCCTGGGTGACATGGGACGTGGGCGGCAAAAGCTCAGGGCCTAGAGGCCTGGCTGTGGGCACATCCAGCTGCTCCCTGGGGAAAGATTTAAGGCTTCCCCTTTGGGATCAGAGCGCCTGCAAGTGCAACATCCCCATAATCCTGAGTTAACTTCTACAAACAGCCAGCTAGCACTTCTAGCTATAACCTTGAGTTGCTTCTAAAATGAGGGCCTTGCCTGTGAACTTGTCAGATGCCCCATTAGCACACAAAACAAGGAGATCAAGAGTGTTCTGCCATCATGACTGCAGCAATCACTGCTCTTAGACACCAAGAAAAAGCTCATTTCTCCTGGGATGTGGCAGAATGGGATCACAGAGAAACACATGACTTCCTAATTAAGCAGAAGTGGAGTAGGAATGAAATGTCCCTTCAAAAAGCTGAGTGAACACAGCCATCAGCTGCAGTAAATAAAAACATATTGGAAGAATTACATTTTTTACACAGAAATACTAGAAAGTGCTGATTTCCCTTTTGGTCCAGCTGCCCTTTCTCAGCAGTTACTTTGCTGAGGATTCACATACCCCTGTGTAAATGCGGAATCAGCTGCCTATTTTGGAAGCCCTGGGGCTGCCAAGGGGCTCCGTTAACCCTTTACCTGTTTGAACTTGCACAAAGCCCCTTCACTCAATCGTAGCCCATGTATTAGACAGGTCCAAAGACTGAAACAAGCTGTTCGTTAAAGGGCTCAACACATCATTAACCACAAATGAAAGGTAAGATTTTCAAAAGCATCAGCACAGGACTAAAATTGCCTTCTTTAAAGCCCAGGGAGCTTACCCTTGACCTTGAAGGGTGGAGGGTTGGGTTAACTCTGAGTACTTTGCAAATCCCAGGCAAGGTGGTGAAACACTAAGATTAAGAAGGCTGCCAGAAGAAATGGTGCACTAATGGCAATTTATTCCCCTTGACCTGATGCATTAATGCTTATTTCCCGCACACACAAACTGTGTAATATAAATCAAATCAGCTCCTTCTCTAAATGTGGATTGGAAGAAACGGTAAAGCTTCAGTTCACAGCATTGTGAAACAGAGTTGTTTATCAGAACTTGTGAAAAACTCCTTGTCAATACATCAATATATGACGAAACACAAAGCCACTCACAAACAAAGCAAGAGCAGGAAGAAAACTTTAAAAGAAAATCTCACAGTACGGTGGAACAAGGGTTCACTGGCTTCATAAAGCAACAAAACTGGTTTTCTGTTTACACAGACAATTGCCAAATAGACAAAAATTGCCTTTAAAGTCCTGTATAAATCTTAAATCTAGAAGGATAAACTGCAGCAGCATCCCTCAGAGGTTACAACCAATTCTGTTTGTTTAAATTCTCATTCATATAAACATACACAACCAAAAGCAAATAAACAAATCTGTAAGGAAATTTTAGTTGAGTATGGCAAAGCAGGGAGGCTTCTCACGTATAATAACCATAAATAACTACCTGGATCTTAGAGAAACTTCCTGATCTTTGTCATACAAGTGACATTTCCCAGTCAGAAGGAATTCTGACATTGCTGATCTTCTCAGTCAACAGGCAAAATGCCACAGCACGGGCAGTCTGAACTAGTAATAGCTTTTCAGCTGCAGAAAAGATGTTGCTTCGAAGGTGAAGATGCAGCGCCCTGTCAGTGCAGGGAAGACAGCAGTGCATCCTTTCCTTCACTGGAAAGAACATCAGTGTCAACAACTTCAGCATCCTTGATCATCAACGTATCGGTGGTTTTGCTCTAGCCAACAGAAGTCAGGATCCCGTGACTACAGCAAAGTCAGGTTTTTACTGTAACACATTAGACAACATTTTTTCTGACTCTGGACAGCTGTGCATGCAAACTAAGGTGGCTGTGCTTTGTTGATGGCATCCTTTTTAAAAATAGCATTCAAAGTCCTAATGTATAAAAGACAATAGATTTTTCCACACAGTGGGAATACGAGCATCAAACAAACATTTTCAGATGAAGCTCCAAGGCAGTTGTGGAGGTGGTAAAAAAATTGCTGGCCAGCTCTGAAAGAAAATCTCCATGAAGAAAAATTTTGTGAAAAGAGATCTTAAAAGACTTAAATAGGAACTGATCTCAGTTACTCGGGAGTATTAATTAGTGTGCGCATATGGGCCCCAACAGTTATTAATCAGTATCAACAGAATGTCAGCACAGATAACACAATCCAAAAATAGCAACTGCATCTTTTTTTCAGTTTACAACTGGCTTTATCGAGCTGTAGGGTAAGGTACTTAGCAGAACGTTTCCCCTCTGTTTTAGAAGACAATGATCATTGTCTGCACAAAGCATTTTCAGCCCATGCCACATTCCGAGACAAGGCCAACAGTGGGAAGCTGGCAACAATTAACTGAAGATCTCAAGGATCACAGAAGACTGCAGTTATGCAAGGTTTTGGACACATAAAACACTGGCATGATTTTATCATATCATGATACAAGCTGAAGAGGAAAAAAGACAAAGAATTAATTAATTAACCACTGATCACCAGCCTTTGAGCCTAACGGTCCAGCTTTTTTTTTTCCCACCTACCACGCAGTCCATGCATTAAGTCCATACTTTCACAGCTAGAATACTAAGAGAAACTATGCTGAAAGCCCTAAGGTAAACAAAATCCACGCCTGTCATCCACAAAAGTAGTCACTCTACCACGAGTTCAGTTGGAAGCTCCTCTTACAGCCAAACTGCCTTCCTGCAATTCCTCCTTCTTTTTCTGCACACAGGAATGGACTCTTTTGGTGATTTGAAGTTTTTCTTGATAATCAATCATGTCTCCTGGGTGTTTTTGTCTTTCAGAACTGTCCTTTAAAGTGCCCCATCATCCAGTTTCACAAACAAGCTGAAGTCCATGATCTTTGCTTGGCACTTGCCTTCCTCACTTGTTTCACGATCTTAAACTGAAGCACTGCATGCTACCTGCAGCCAAGACTGACTTCAACTATCACATCCCTAAACTGTTGCTCCTTATCTGGAGAAGCAAGGCCAGCAGACCGCTCTCCTTAGTATACCCATCTAGGACAGCCATCAATATATTGTCCCCTCTGCACTCTGGAAATCTCTTGGATTGCCCAACTGTGCCACATTTCCAGTACGCACCAAGTTGGTTAAAGCTGCCCTGAGAACCAGGGCCTGAAATGTAAGTGTTCTTTTAAGAAGACTTAACAGGATATTAGGAAAATTCAGTTTGGAAGAGACCTCAGGAGGTCTCGCGTCCAACCTCCTGGTCAAAGCAGAATCAGCTCAAACCATCCTGCTAAGCATTCTATCCAGCTGGTTCTTGAAAACCTCCAAAAATGAAGACTGATCAGCCTCTCTGGGTCCCTGTTTTGCTTCTTGACTGTCCTCATCATGAAAAAATTATTCCTTACTGCCAGTGAGAATTTCAACTAACTCCCATCACCTCTCATCTTCCCACCACACTTTGCTTAGAAGGGCTTGCCTCTGTTCATAATCTCTTTGTAGGAATTGGAAAGCTGTTATCAGGTTCCCCTGAAGCCTTCTCTTCTCCAGGAACTGCTTATTTTTGATCAGACAGTTTTACAACAGATGCTACCACAATGTCTCGTACTGAGCTCCCCATCTGATCCTCACCCATAGGTCTTGACCAGCCTGTTGCCCAGACTCCAGTAGTACCCCTGTCTAAGAGCCTGTGACCATTTACTAAAATAGCACAATTGTGTGAACTTCCCATCATGTCTCTGCAAATTCAACGGCATCACTGTACCATGTAAGAGCAGACTTTCAATTCCTTCCAGCACACCTGCAGGTAAAGACACTTTTGCCCCACACTATTTAGTTGATAGCACTGGTCCCTAGCAATTCCCATTTCTTGAAAAGGATCCTGTGGCCACACAGTCCTGTATGACCATGCCACTGGGTACATAGAGAAGTGTGAGCATGGAGGATGCATCCACTCCTGCCCAGGATGGAGAACACTTCTTGGGCTCCATCTCTTCACTCTGGGTCACTGAGCCCCGCAGTCGTCCTCAACCTGCTAAGTATTACTAGTGCCTACATGAAAGAGTAGCAAAGTCTGATGATTGGCCTTGGCAACCTCCATGCTGTCCTGGATCCAGCCACTGGAAAAGCAGCAAGCCTTGGAAGCCATTAGGTCTGATCAGCAGATGGATGTTCCCATTCCTTGTGCTAAATCCCTGTTACCCATTGCTTCCTACAAAGCACTGGCACTGGTTATGAGTAGTTGACCAGGCACAGCTGACCCAAACACTTCTCTTGCCAGAACTAACTCCTTTCCCGTTCTCAGAGCACTAAACATTTTACTAAATCTTAAATTACCATTAGCCTCATATACCTGTGTTACTGAGGATGATATCAAGTACAACTGATAGGGCTGTTAACTTGCATGAAAGACACTGCTTGAGACCTGATGGGGAACGTTGCAGTTCTCATTAGTGATGCCTATGATTAAGGCTTCTCCAAGTGAAAAATGTAAAGGGTCAACAGAGAAAACATAGCTGCTTATTAACAGGGCAAAAAAAAAAAAAAAAAAGCAATAAAAATATTCCTTAAACTGTAAAAAAGTAATTAAGAAAAAAACTTACAGTCATATGCACATTCAAACTAAAATACATACACAGAATGCTATGGAGAAGCAGGGAAGTTGATTACTTGTCCATATCACGATGTATGCTGTTTATTGAGTGTGTGTGCAGACCTTTAATGCCAGATCTCACTGCGGTCAGGAGCAAAGCCAAAGCCGTAAATGTAACACCCGATTTTCAGGGGAGATGGGAATATGGAAAAGAGTTTGGGAAATTCTCCTACAAAGATGGATCTGAATCTCTCCAGAGAGCTACAGTACTTTTTCTACAGCCTTCAGGCACTGGGATGTGGCACAAGGGCATTCCTTCATCCAGGTCAATTCAGTGCAGCCAAAACTGCTAAGCCCATCCCTTTCCTCTACGGGAGGAAACTCCCCCTTCTGTCACTGGACTATACAAGAGAGGGGAGGGAAAGAGAAGAAAGAAAAAAAACACCCCCTTCTGTCCACCATTTTAGGGAGAGAAAAGGAATACCTCAGCTGCTCTCCTATCTCACATCCAAATGGAAAAGGCAGAAACCAGCTTGTTTCCTCACTGCATTAGAGGTGAGAGGAAGCAGAATAGGAAGAGGGCAGGAAGCAGCCAACAAAGGTAAGAAGAGATGTTAAACTTCCCCATGTCCTAATGCTGCTGCATTTGAATCAAAACTCTTATAGATCTACAACCCAGCTGTGGAAAAGGACTTTGGTAAAGCTGGGGTGGAGGGAAGGATGGCTTTCGCAGTAGAAGTACTTGTTTTGCTTTGCATTTGCATGCTTCATCCAAAGTGTTACACAACATGGAGTTTTATAGAGCTATCCAAAAACATGCACTTCACACAAGCCCAGGGAAAAAGCCCAACCCCACTAAAATCTGTTTAAAACATAAAACCTCACCTGAGTCTCATAGGACCCTAGTGCAGACCGCTCAGTAGGTACCGCAACAACAACAAAGGAAAAGAAATCATACATTAGAAAATATTCCTGGCTTAGACGTGACAAAACAGCTTTCCCAAGATGATTCTGTGTAACTCGATGCCCCAAATTCACTAACGTTTGCCAGGATAGCAACGGCTGCTGCAGAATTCCACTGGCAAACGCTGTATCTCACATTTTTCTCTTTCTCAATATGCTGTGACTTCCTGTGGAGTGGAGAAATAATCTATACTACAAAGAGGTGCGGGACTAACACTTTTTGAAGCAAATAATTTTACAGCAGCCTACAGTATATGTAGAAATATAATACTTGGGTAGAGAAATTCCTGAGCAGAGAGAGACTAGAAAAACACTTTGATAAACAAACGCCTTCAAAGCTTATGTTATTTTCCTCAGAGCAAAAAATATTGGGTAACTGCGTGCTGTTCCTAGAAAGAATGGAATTTTGTTGCCAACAGCTGTAGCTTTTCAGAGGACTTATAATACTATATTGAAGATTTATGCTCCTGACAAAGGCTTAAAGCTATCCAAACCAGGGCAGAAAAAAACAATCGCCTTTTAAAAGACCTGTGCTATTTTTGTTAACTCTTACTACAGCAGACGTTGTGACCTTCCAAAACAGACACCCACAACTGTGGTTGATCTTTGTAATGATTCCTAAGTCAAGCAGTGACACTGCGCCGGGTCAACTACCCTATCCCAGGTTCTTAAACAAGCAAGAAGTACATCCTAATCATCTTGAAATCAATCAAAGTCATAAGTATTTACCTCCAAAGTGCACGACTTTAAGTTTTCTTCCTGATCCTTTTGGGCTTACAGTTACATTTTTCCTACCTTAAGGGTTTCCCCAAGGTGCGGCCATCTGACAGAACCGTACAAGATAGGAGATAAGTTACCCTAGACAAAAGGCTGTCCTCTGCATAAACAAGCAAAGGGATGCGATCTCAGATCTCTTTGTTGGACTCACATAGATGTAAGTAGCCCTACCTGCCTGCGGTCAGTCTCCTGATGCCAGCAGAAACTGTTCCTCGAGCTCTGCAGGATTAGGGTCTTCTGTGCTCTCTGGAACTACAGCAGCTAACAGTATCTGGAACTACTGCTTTAAAGCTAAACTGATACTGAGCAATGAAACTCAGGATGTCACAGCTTTTTGGGCTCATATATTTGCAAGCAGCCAAGCAGCACACTCCGGGTTGAATCCTGGGCCAGTTTACAGTTACAATCTATGCCGCTCCGTGAACGTTACGCTGAGTTACACAAATTGTGACTGACAAATCCGTTGCCTTGAAACAATTTGCCCAAAGCTCAGGATGAGTCAGTGGAAGTGTCTCGTTTATGTCTCAGACTCTGGCTTCCATCTCGTAGCTGCTCAGTCCACCAGATCGTAACTACGGAGCACCACCAAAAATGTTTTGATTTCTGTCCTTCTAAAATGACAGTTCAATTTGCTTGTTGGTTTTGTTTTCTTTTG
Organism: Bambusicola thoracicus; assembly: GCA_002909625.1. Taxonomy (NCBI): domain Eukaryota; kingdom Metazoa; phylum Chordata; class Aves; order Galliformes; family Phasianidae; genus Bambusicola; species Bambusicola thoracicus. The sequence continues at coordinate 38,628 of PPHD01001328.1, forward strand.
CTTTTACAAAGAGAAGAGAATAAATTAAAAGCTTCTTAACAATTACAGTTGTGATTTTTTTTTTTTAAACTGGTAACCAACAAACTGTTTCTCAGCTGACCCACAGATAGAAAGTCTGATCTCTTCAAGCAAAATGCACAACAGTCCAAAGCCCTAGAGAGAAAAATCACTGTGCACGTGCCAGAGTTGTCGCCTACAGACAAAGGAATAGAGTACTGCATCCACTTTAAAAAACCCCTGCGTGTAGTTTAGTTTGTAAGAAGTGAAGGACTACAAAATAAAGCCTTCCTTCGAGAAACAACTCGCCACCAGTCCTTCATCCTGCAAAAGATCTGCAAAAACGGAGGGTATTTTGCTTGAGTAAACAGAATTTTAATTGAGCATAAACAAGTGAAGAGCAGGCACGCCATTTCCATAAGTATGCATGATTTCAAGCAATGAAGATTTTAAAATCCGAGGCCACGAAACAGATTTCAATTTTAAAAGCCTTACAGTGTTAAAAAACATACGGTGCGCAGAGAAGGCTCTTTTCACTGGAAATAGATTCTTTAGAACAAATTGCCAGTGACAAATCATCATTTTTATGAACCGTTTCCAGTAAGGTAGAAGTTATCTAGCATGGCACTGAAGAACACATTTAATTTTAAGCATGCTTACAGTTTTATTAGAGGCAATGGCTTTTTCCATGCTTAAAGCCAAGCATATGCTCGAGTACTCTGCTGAGACAAAAGCTTCCAAGTTTGTTGTTCTGAATGCAAAGCGAGGCTTTTTATCCCAAACCACATTTTCTTGCATGTAATCAGCCCTCATGATGTCACCATAGTTTCCAATTCACTTCAGGATGCGCTCATCATTTATTAGGGTCCAGATGGTGCTCTCTTTCTTTGGCTATCAAAGAACATGCCCAAATATTAAAGCCTACCCTTTTCTTACGCTCTGGATTGCCACAGTACAAAATGACAGTAACCTCTGATCTAATCTGGAAATCTTTTCTTCACACATGAGATTTGGCAATATCAAGTACAGTCAGCCCACTCGAAACCAAAGAACCTGATACGCATAAATACAGTACGTTAGTCACAATGGGAACGAGCAACCCACAGAACAGTCAAAAGAGTAAAAATCAGAAAGCATTTTTTCTAGTAAAAACAATATGGGACCTTGCCCGTACTTGGTAGCTGTGCGTGTTTTTGAAGAACTTTGAGGATTATTCAATAGCTCAACCAGCAATCGGCAAACAGACACACACTCTGATTTGCAAGGCAAATAAGGAGCACAAGCACGACAGGGTTTATCATAACAGCACCATCTTTTCCAACACTTTCAACACCACAAGTCTGCACCGTGCTGAGAACCCACAGTGTTTCCACCCGTGGGCAGCACGAGATATTTATTCTCCAGAGAGTTCTGCAAATTATTTACTATTTCCGCAGCTGTGGAGCAAGCATAAAGCACATCTCCACAGAGACCCAGCAGAAAGATAAGCTGTCGTGACCTTTCATTACAAATGTCCTAAGGTAAGATAATGCCATATTTGTCCAGCAGATCTTGACAAAACGTCCTCCAGCGTGCAGCTAATTCAGGCGCAGGTGCACATGATGTTCAACAGTCCCGAGTCACACATCTTCACAAGCTTAGAGCCTCACGCAAAGCACACTGACACTGGAAAAATCACACATCATAATATGACCAAATCTAAATGGGGGGAGGCTGGGGGAGGGAAGGAAGGAAAGTTAATCCAAGTGCTCAGAAAAAGATGTTCCCAAATGAGAACTACTTCACTATTTAACTATTATTACCTACAACTAACTATTTAACAACTAACACATGTTGCAAGAAACTAGGGCAAGGAAATGTATTTTAAGCAGCCTTCCTGACTTCAAAACAGCTCAGTAATTGCATTCACGTATTGGTAGAGAAATCGTTTCAGAATAAACACCAAATCCAGAAAACTTGTTTTAGAAGTGTGCTTAAATGTCAGAAAAACAGAGGTTCAACAAGATTACGTAACGTCCACTGAATCAGTTGACTCCTCTTTCCAAAACTAAGCAGCAGCTAGTAATTTTGGTGGCAATAATCCTAGATATCTGCACTCCAGTAAACATGATAAACCACGTAATTCTGAATTAGTATATGCTGCCAAATTAAAACAACATCAAAATAATAAAGTTACATAAATAAACATTCTGTCAATCCAGCAACAAAATACCATAAAACATACATAAAGCACACATTAAGCAGGTATGGGTAGCAAAGAGGCCATTATTCAGCTAGGGAAAACTACTTTTTATAGTCCTTTCCCTTTGAAGTAATGGAGTCTGGGTCCTCCTCCATCTCCCAGCTCTCCAAAGGCAGCCTCAGTTGAGCTGCTGTCTCCCCGTACCCAGAAACTCATCCTTGCTCACACCCCAAGCTTGGCAATGCTTCCTGGCATTGGGCTGGCTTCCAGGAAATTCAGGCTGCGCCCTGTGTTGCTATCATGCTCTGTATCTACATGATGCATAACTTGAAATTACTGGTACATTCAACACTTTCAAAACTACACCTTGAGAACGAGCTTCAAAATACCAGCAACAACAACATTGGCCTTACCTGCAGGATCTTGTACTGTCATTTCCTTACGCTTCACCTTCAACTTGTCCTTAACCCATGGGAACTCCTGTAAGGAATCCAGGAATGCATCAAAAGCCTTGGGTCCTCTAGTAGGAAGAATATCAAGGAGCATCATGGTCTTCCTTTGGCTGGTGGTTTGGGATTTTATTTCTTGCACGTGACTGTCGGTGAGAATGCCTTCTTGGTAGAGATACTGAATAACCAGTCCATCCACCAGCACCTCTGTGCAGAGCTCCAGGCGCAGGGAGCGCAAAAGCTGCTTGTCTCTGGCATCCATTTGGCAACCTAGAACATAAGCAAAGGAGTGGGGAAATGTAAGATTAAAATACCAACCATGAACACCCCCAAGTGATGTTTGATGCCCAACATTCTTCAGAATGAACACCATTCCCAAAATCATCAGCCTGGGAAAACTACTGACTATATCTCCACCACCTCCTTTCTGCTCAAATCACACATCTTACAAGCTAAAACACAGCCATTTCTGGGAAATATTGGTCAGGATGAGAACTTTCTGGCATTGTGAAGACCAGTGCTTAGATGGAATGACAACCATGCCACAGTACCTGGCTCACTAACTGGCCAAGGTCCACCCCCGAAGCAGATGGAGCATTTGCCAGTCCATGAGAGACTCTACCCCTAAAAAGTTAACCCAGTGTCACACCTAACCTCTCAGTGTCTGAGACATGAGGGCCGCTGCACTGCCGCCAGTCAGCAAGTGGCCCTGGCAACCCAACACGTTCTCATTTTAGCAGGGGTGGAAATGTACTGCATGCACCAGGTTGTCCTCTCCCCCAGCCCATCCTAGACGGCTCTTTTAGGACTTGAATGACCTGGTGGTGAGAATTTTTCCTCAAATTTCCATCTTAAATTTCTTCACCTTCTATTTATAGGCGTTTTTTTCTGCCAATATCATTCTTTAGCCTAGACAGTTCCTCTCCCTCCCTGGTATTCGCCCTTCTAATGTGTTTATAGGAAGCAATCAGGTGCCGCCCGCCAGCTTCCATTTCACTCAACTAACGCTCCAACTAGACAAAAGCTGGAAAAGATGCATTTTATAGCCGTTCTGAGAAAGAGGAATCGAGGCCCAGAGAGACCGGGCGACTCATCCAAGATCAAATCAAGAGTCGGTGCCAGAGCGAGGAACTAAATCAAGATGTCTAGTCTAGTCCTTAATGACAAACATATCCCCAGGACCATTAATGGCACTTGCAAAGGAAAATGACTTGGTAATACAATTAAATACTTTCTTGTGATTAAATCGTGAAGCCAAAAAACTGAAGCAGGTGTTGAATGTGATTACCAGGAGAATTTCTAGTAATTAAATTAGAAGTTGCTGTTATAACAGCTTAACTGTACAGGAATTATATTTCATTTAGCTCGAAGACACAGAGACCAAGATTTTTAAGAGCTTTTAAGTTTTTCTACTGTCAGAGATGCCAGTTAACTCTACATTAAAGACATGCCTGTGTGGCCTGATTGTTGACATTTAGGGCAGGTAATCAAGAGAACATACAAGCATACAAATGGTGTTCTGGACAGAATGCAAGAGCCAAAAGGGAGGGACTGGAAAATCCCTCCTGCGACACCCTCTGATGAAGCAGCTTTCTGAAAACACTCTCCCTGAGTGCTGAATGCAGCGCTGGACGGCACTTGCCCAGGTTACCCTGAATCTTGAGGTGCCCACCTTCTGCCTTGGGCCATCTCGGAGCTGAGCAGCAGCTCTCCTGGCACTTGTTTTTTACAAGGCCTGGTTTGATGGGTGCAGCCTAAACAGTGAATCCCATCATGGAGTGTGGTGATTGTGAGAGCCAGGAGGCAGACTAACAGTGTCTGGTGTTAGGATGCTCATTAGGGACGGGTGAAACTCAACATTCTGGTCTCTAGATGCTTTTACACATGTGGGAGGACTCCAAGAGTCAGAAAGCAGATCCTTGCAATTTCTTGCTTCCCAAATTCCCTACTGACCTGTGAGCTCATGACGCGCTTGCAGAGCCTAAACCAGGCACCCAGCCCCCGCCCTGAACCCAGGCAGAAAGCTCTTCCTGATGCCACAAAACCCTCCTGTCTCCTCCCCTGTACGGGCATTAGTAGCCCCATGGGCCTCCCCCATATGCTGAACAAAGGAAACAGAGGCCTCCAGTCACCATGGATGGAACACGTGCCCCGTTCCTTGTCCTCATGACCAAGCTGGTCAGTGCTTCCCAGGAACAAACCCCTTCCAAACCATCTGCTTGCACCTTTGTGCACTGGGAAACGCTGACTGGATTATGAATGTGCAGTGGGAACGCCTACTGAAGGATGTGCTCGGCCCACAAACTTAGGGGCAAGCACGACAGAGGTTTCACAGCCTGCATGGCCACTCACCACCAGGGTCAGCAGTCCAGCAACTGCCAGGATGGTGCTTATTGATACTGAGGGTCTTTTTAAGGATTGAAGTGTTTCTTTAGGGGTGTTTACCGTGTCTGATTCAGGAACCGGGCAGACAGATAGGGAGGCGTTATCGGGATTTTGATGCAGGCAGGATAGGGCCAGAGTTTAATGCAACGGGGAAACATCTTCAATTAATCCTAATTAGTCTGTATCCAGAGGTCTGTGGTGAGCTCTAAAGTAAACTTTCCTTGTAAGACTGCTGCTAAAGGGAAACGAACAGAGGTGGCTCCAGTGTAGCTGCAGGATGGCACAGCTCAGCCCTTCCCACACACTCCTCAACGTGCATCCTTCCACCGCAGGGCCAACCTTTAGGAACCGCACCTCCACACCCCGCCATCCCTGACTCATCCCCACACCTGCAGGCACAGGCCTGGGCTTTTCTGCACCTACGTTACCCGTCCACGAAGGGGGACGAAACTCCTGGTCCCAAAACGCGCATTCCCCCGGCCCTTCCCGTCGTAGCTCGGCGCTTCCCGGCACCAAACGCTCCTCGCCGCCCGTGACGCCACGAGCGGCCCCGCGCGCCCTCTGACGGGTCGCGGCCCAGCCCGCCCCCGGCCCCGTCCTTCCCCGGCCCTACGCACTCGGGTTTCGCACGCGGCGGAGCGCCGAGCCCGGCGGGCAGCGCGCGGCCCCGTCCTGCCCCGCTCCGTTCCGGGGGCGGCGTCGCGGCGGCCCGTACCGCAGGCCCCGGCCCGCCCCGCGGAAGCCCGGCCCCGGCCCCGCAACGC
>PPHD01001329.1:0-11412 GCA_002909625.1 Bambusicola thoracicus
AGGAAGGAAGGAAGGAAAGGGAAAAGGGAAAAGGGAAAAGGAGTAAAAAGAGAAAAGGGAAAAAGAGAGATGCACCATGTTGCAGCACCGAAGTAGGGACAAAAACCCGCTTAGGAAAATCAAGATTAGTCTTTCTCCAAGACCACTGTGAACATCAACACACAATTCAGCATAGATTTTAGTTGTGGTGGCTTAAGAAAAGCTCTCTGAGTTAAAAAGGTGCAGCCCTGAGAAGAGTTATTGAAGCCATCTCCTTCACAGGAGGGCTGGAATAGCCTCCACTTCTGGTATGCAAGTTTTTTATGAAACTAAATACACTAGAGACACTGAATGCTCTTTATCTTCCATACAGGAATCTATTACAAACAAACTAGCATGTGTTTGCATACTGACACATTAGCAGACTAAGTGGGCTGACTTAAAGATCTGCAGAGCTGACACCTTCTCCATCTTTTCTTTCATTTATTGTACCTTATGTCATTCCCACTTATAACATCCAAAACAGACAGCTGTTTTGATGGTTCCTTAATAGACTTTGCAGGAAATTATCTTTGCATTAACAGATTTCCTTCTCAAGTTCCTTCAGTATTGTTTTTCAAGTCACTATCAGGATAATAGAAACCTTTGTGGGTATCACACTGATTTATGATCTGTGCCTTTCAGAGAAATGGTTAAGGGAGATGCTCAGCGTGAGGTTCCTGCAAGAGGTGAGTATTTGTGCACAGGGATCCCAGACAAAGCAAAATACACAAGAAGTTGAAGTATTTTACTGCAGCAGCAGTGGAGACGATTGAAGACAGATAGGTGCAAGACAAAGTTTGCGTCTTTGCTCTTTTAAACAAAATGAAAATAGGCTGTGATACCAGCATTAAAAAATGGGTGTTACTACATTCATAATAGAGCCAGAGAAATGCGCTTTTTCCTCCAGTTTGGTTTTATGCCATAATATGTTGCAAACAATCAAAAGTTTCAAAGCCCTCCTTGACCTAATATCCAAAAATGCGTTGCTGTGGAAGTGTGTTTCCAAATTCCTTGTATTTGTCCTTTTAATTCCCCAGATCATCTTGACAGCCTATAGTATTTTTCAGATGCCACGTATCTGCACATAGGTAAGAACACTCTCTGTTAGATGAAATCAGACTTGTTCTCAGGAAGCACTTTTCCCAAGATCTAGCTGTCTACAAATACAAGATACAAGCTGTGTTAGAAACTGCCCACCAGAGCAGCATGGAGCAATAATACATCTGTTAGCAGATAAGAACAAACACCTTCTTTCTGTATTTTGCTGTCATAAAATCCACTGCTTCCCATTCAGGGTCCACTACAGCAAAAGGGAGCATTTGCTAAAAATGTCACAGCCTTGATTCTAAGTTTTGCAATCCAATATAGCAGCAATTTTATTTGGAGAGGCATCTGGATTTTATTACATGCAAGCACAGTTGGTAGGAGTTTGGAAGAGGAGAGAGATAAAAAATGCTCTCTTTGGAATATTTCAAACCAGAAGCTTTCGTCATGCTCAGCATACCCTTATAATATAACAAGGGGGGTTTAGGGTGACTCTGCAGTTCACTGCAAAGCTATTACTACCGCAGTGAGTTATTGTATTTATATTTTCAGTGCCTCTGGAAACTTGCAAATGGTGACAGGTGAAAAGCTTCTTCTTTGTGGGATTGTGTATTTGCTTGCAGCCTCACTCAGATTCCCTCTCAGCAGGAGAGACTTGAAAACTGATTTCTAGTCATTCCCATGCAGTTATGGGCATCACTGATGCCCATAACTTTTCCCTACAAAAATCTTTCTTTTGGGAAGCTTTCACTTGCATGCTTGTGAAGCTATCACTCTTGTTGGCTCTTCCAGCACTTTAACAAGGTTGTGTCTTCTAAAAGCCAGTGTCTGAAGTCATCTGTAGCATCTGAATGTCAAAAAGCATTATTACCCCAGAGATGAATCTTTTCTTTAAGCACCTAGCTTATATTCTTCTTAATAAAGAATACCTGTCTGGAATTACATATGCAAACAAAAATTTGCTTATCTAAGAAGTATCTAGTGACAGTCATAGTGACAGTGTTGGCACTGGCGAGAAAGCTGGCCACATAGTAGGAGAGTCAGAGGCAGATCAGCTGGTATTACACAGGGGTGCTCAGTAGGATGTGAAGGTGTCATCTTAATAGGGAAAGACTGTTGACACAGTCTACCTAGACTTCAGCAAAGCCTTTACCACTGCCTCCCATAGTATTCTCTTGGAGAAGCTGTCAGCTCATGGCTTGGACAGGTACACTCTTTGCTGGGTGAAGAACTGGCTGATGGCCAGGCCCAGAGAGTGGTGGTGAATGGAGTTACATCCTGCTGTCAGCCAATTGTGAATGGTGCTCCCCAGAGGTCGGTATTGGCACCTGTGCTGCTCAATATCTTTACTGATGATTTGGATGAGGGAATTGAGTTTACCCTCAGTAAGTATGGGACATTCATTTTATGTCTGTATACTTTCTGGTTTCAAATGTTATGATTTGGGAACTTTATCAAGTGCATGCAACATTAGCGAGGCACCAAAGTGTGTCATGAATGCGCTGGCATACACTTCCATCCCTAAAAAATGCAGTAATGCACACAGCAGTAATAAATGAGCAGATTCCTGGAAAAGCTCAGTAGTATTGAAACCTGCTGTGTGGCACTCACGGACAACTGCAAATTAATCACTTAAGATCATACTGAGGATGGTTAAGTTCAGGCCATTCCCTCCACCAGCTTGGATACACGCAGCAGCATTAGAAGGCTCATTTTTGGTACTCAAGGACCAGATCTAAAAAGCCATTTAGTAACACTCATAAAAACCAGCTCTTAGCATAAACACACAAATATTAACTCATGATGTCTCACTGATTCTTGGTATAAACCCACGCAGACAACTGTAGCTTTCCAGGGAGGGGACTTTGGACAACATGTTTAAATCATGGGAGTGATTTCCACAGCTGCCAAAGGCTTTAAGACCATTTTTATCATTAATCAGGCATCACAGAAGACCCACAATGTCCTTGAAAATTGTTCTCCTGGTGTTGATTTCAATATGAAATCATCGGATGGGCTGCATCCTCCAGTGGGTTCATAATCTGTTCCTTTCTTTCTAAAGGCTTCAGTGCCTCCAAGGACAGCGATAAACACTTACTAATGGGAGAGAGCTTAATCAGTATATTCACAACAAATACAGCATTGTGGCTTTCACTTCTTGTTTTTTGTTGATTTTTAATTAATTTTGACATTTATATATACAATAGTTGGTTTTCAAAAGGCCACTTAGAAACCCTCTTGTGGATTACCTCATCTAAGCACATATTTTTTGTATGCATATTCGTAATTGTTTGAAGGTTTTCCAGACAAGTCTTAAAGTCTTACTGCAGTTTTAAGACACAGTTTGAAGAGATTTTGGTTATGAAACTTAAAAGAGAAAAAAAGAATTTTGTGCAATAATGGTGCTTGGACTTTGTGATGGACACAAGAGATTGAAAAAATACTTAGGCCTGCATTCCATGAAAGGTCACACAGACTTAAGGATAGAAACGTACTTTGTGGATTTAGAGATATGCAAGTACAGTATACATGTCTTTTTGGGAGTGATGTGATCTCCTTCAAAGCTGATTGCCTTTTATAGTTTCGAATTTGACTTTCCATAAGGAAAGCAGATTTTCTAATGCTGTTAAAGCATCAGTCCTTCCCTGAGAGGTTAGACAAAAAGGAAAGCAGTTAAGAAATCAGGAGACCAAGCCTGCTTACAAAGAAACCAAGGTAAGAAATGGTCTGATTTCAATGGAACAGAGCCTAGCAGTAAAATTTCTACTTTCCTCTTAAATATTACTCTTTTTTTCCTCTTCTTCTCATGTGTCTACCATAGCTCTTGTCTCCCTAGCAGCTGTGATCTGCTGCCAAGATTTGTTCTGCTCTCTGTGTTATTTATGACCCTGTCGTGCAGCTTATTCATACACGCTTTCCCAGTGGCCAGGCTGAGGATACGGACATACTGAAGTGCTGCTCACAGAGTGTGGGGAGAGGGCTCTGGAGGAACAAAGCACAGCCCTAGCTCTATTCAGGTGACAGCTAAGGTTAATCAAATGGTGGAATTATGGCAATGAGTAAAGCAAGATGCTTTAATTAATCTTTGAAGGATTGGGATTAGAATTTCTTTGTCTTAAGTATTTCTTTGCCATGCACAGATGCTCCATCTTCTGAAAAAATATCCTATCAAAGTTATGTCCCCCTCTTTACCTTCTTGTTTTCTCCTTCAGGTCTTTCCATATGAGAAATGTCTCAGGCTGTTATATTTGCCAGAGGAAAAAAGAGTAATTTTTAGAAGCTACATTCCAGAAGAGACTGTCCAAAACATTATCCAAGAACAGCAGAAGTATATACATCCTTTACAGTCTCACAATTCCACATCCCTAAACACCTATGAAACAACATGAAAAGAGTGAAAAGGAAGTGTCAGTCACGAGAGAAATGCTCTGCGTAGGTTTTACTTTCAATGGAACATGCGACATTTCTGATTATAAACTAGTTGAAGAGACATTCTGTCAAAAACTTGCCCTTGCATTTTATACTAATGCACTGTATGGAAAATATGAATGCTGTTCCTGGAAAGTAAGTTACGATCTCTCTCCAAATTGTGAGTAAATTTAGAGAGTATAATCAAATGCAGAAGCACTGTATATCTCCAGACTCTGAAGCTTCTACCTGCTTCTACAAATCTTTCAGTTCAGCTACTGACAGCAAGTGGGTTTAAATTAATTTAGCCAGATTAATACCCGAATTAGATGATGCATATTTAGGTGATGTTTGTTTTAATTTCTGCATGATCTGGCTAAGGAAGAATGTGCCTTCAATAAATATGGCTGGCTTGGGACATATTCAGTGAGAACAAATGCCAGATGCATCATCAAGAGCTTTGGGATATTTGTTTTTAGCATATGACCACAAGATGTGATGCATCGTAGCAAAACTTCCTACTTCACTCAACAATTATGCTCAGCTCTTTTGGTGTTGAAAGAAGCCATTCTGGACAGCATAATGGGAAACTTTTCTCCCTAGACTTGTGTCAAGCTACTTCAGGTTTTTCTTCCTTTGAAACCCCCCTTTTCCTTCTGCTTCTGTTAAAATTTATCCCATTCGGAACATCCTTAGATCAACACGCTAACAAGCCCAGATACTGCTCCTTTTAAGAAAAACATGAATTATATTGCTCAGTTCAACAGGTTGGACTTAAACCACCTCCATGTAATCATGTCAGGGATTTAGTTTTCCATTTACTACCTGCCTAAGTGCCTACCCAATCCAGGAGATGTGGAGGCAGGAATATGTGGATTAAATTACGAGGCCATCCCATCCCAACACACCAGTCAGAGGTGCTTGCTGGCCTTGGGAAGAGACTTCTGCAAGACAAGGGATATGTCAGAATTGCTGGCTTTCTGAGCTGTGATGAACAACCTGGAAAACACACTGAATCTTTGAAGTGGTATCTGAGCATTTGGAGGTGAGAGGAGTTTCCAAAGCATTGGGTGTCACTCCTTGTTCTAGGCAAAGCAATTCATTTTCACTTGTCACATCCTAGCAGAAGTCCTCTTGTAATATATCTGCTAAACCAGCTGTATACATATCAGTGGCTAAATGCTGTCAGCAACAAAACTTTTGCTTGCATATAGAAACACCTGTGGATTGGCAGTATGAGCTCAATGTAGATGGCAGAAATATTATATAAAACAGCTCATGAAGCCATTATCTACTTATTGTCACTGCAATAATTCATCACTTCAAGAACGAGGAACACTTTAAATTCCACACATAGCGTTAGAAGGGTAAAAGAAGTGATGACTGTTGGAAAGCATCAGTTCCAAATCTGTATGACTTCACAGATACATAGTTCAGTACAGACTAAAAATATGAATTCCAAGGCAGTGAAAGAGGCAAAGCAACCCCAAAACCAGAACAAGGACTATAATCAAAAAACATATGCAGACCATTAACAGTTTTGAATGCCAGCAAAAATAAAAAATAAAATAAAAATGTCCAGCTCACTATAATCAATATTTGAAAGTAAGGAGTTACGCAGAGGATTAATGACAGAGCAGAAATTGTGTGAGTCAGTACAGAAAGTCCTACGCATGAGATCCGGCATTCAAGCAGAGAAAATGGAGAAACAAACTGTATTCAGTACCATAAGACACTGTGTCTGCTCAAGAAAGCCAGGGAAGTAGCTTGGCTTGGAGGCTTGTTTTGCAAAGCCTCTGAGATGAGGTAGGCTAAGCTTAGGTTAGCATGCCTCTAACAGAATATATAGGTTAACGAGGCAGAAGTCACAACAAATTGGGCAGGAACAGCCTTCTGGCTGCTCCCTTACTTTATGTGCAAGCATATCAACAGTTGTAAAATAAAAAATAAGCTAAGCAATACCTATGTCTATATAGGACCACCACTTTTCATTAGCAAACCTCCCAGGTTAAGAACCATACCTGTAAGAGAAATTCTATGTTGAATAAGCATGTAGTTATGACACAGATTTTACTGAATGACACACATTTTTCAAACTCCTTGGTTCTGAGTGAGCTCTGAATTCCTTGCACTGACCTGAAGGTAGTCACACACCAATCCAAAGTGAGTGAATGGAATTGACTGACATAAAATGACAATCCAGTCCTGCTTCACTAACATTTCTTGCTAGAAGCAAGATAATGCAGCTTTGTCTTCCAAAAAGGGTTTGAGTAAGTCAGAAACAGCCCTTCTTCCTTATTCTGGGCCTCTCTCTGGGCTGGATTCCCACCCACAGAAGAGAAATAGTTGGGAAGTCCCACAGAAGAAGTGACACTATTGCTGGGCCACAGGAAACAACCAAGTTAAAAGAAATAAACCAGAACCAGGGAGCATCTTGCTGTCCAGGAGACCTGGAATAGCAAAAGGGAGAGGGTGGAAGAGCAGGGAAAAAGAAAATGACAATGAAGGCAGGGAGCAGACCTAAGTTCTTCCCCAGAAGCTGGAAAGTAGAAAAAGCAGCCAACAAGAACTCCTGGTTAGGGCTGGAAAACAAGTGAAAGTGAGAGCTTTTCCCATCCTAGACTGCAGCCAAAAAACCAGGTTACCAACAGTAAAAGAAGAAATTAAAGAAAACAAAACAAAACAAAAAAAACCTTCAGAATTGGCAGCAGAGAGCTATCCATGCTCCTTGGCTCCATGTATGGCTGGGTGGAAGGGGTAAGAAGGAAACAGGGGACAAAGTGCAGTTTTGGAGCCAAAATATTTTCCTTCTGGATGCTGCTGGCTCAGCCCAGCCCTTTGTGACTCTCAAACTCAACCCGTTACGCACTCCCCCATAATCATCATAATAAATAGCTGTTTGCTTGCTCAGTGTATTCAACTTCCTTGCAGCAGGCCAAGCTCAGCCCAGCACTAGCATTTCTTTCTGGCTTGCCGAAAACCAAACAAGCGTTGGTGTGATTTGCCATGTTTGTTGGGAAGGAATAAAAGCAACTGCACTTAAACCCCAGGATTTGTGGCTAAGTTCACCTCACGCTGTTGGTGGTGATATCACCATCACTTAACTTTTTTTTAGGACTTTTAAGACTGCTGTGGTAAAAGGAAGGGTTTCAATTTTCCTGCTGGGCTTTAAGGGAGAAAGAAGTTATTCCAGTAACATTGTCCTTCCATTAAAAGAGAAAGTCCTCTGTTACTCAAAAGTGAAATTGTTGTTAGAATTCTGTAATGACAAAATAAAGGCAGCCACCATAATTAGGAACCTTACCCCACTGCCAGCACCAAGTGGGATTTTGGCCAAAACACAAAAATTAGAAAGAAAAAACAGTCATAAGAAACTATGCTTTTCCAGCTGTACTAACTTCTTTCCCTCCTTCACCCATGCCATGGTTTGCACAAGATCACGGCCTCTCAGCAATCCTCTCTCTGGTGCATTTTGTCCCATTAGCCCCACTTCTGAGCCTTTTCAAGTTCTCTCATCTTTGCTTTGGGGAGAAGCTGCAAGGTCCCATTTTCTTCCATGTGAGGAGTATGACAAGTCAGAGGAAGATAGGAGGAATGTTGCTACATTCTCTACAGCAGTCTTTGGGGGCTTCTTACCCTCTAAAAGCAGGAAAATAAGTGACATGAGCAGCCAGTTAGAGGGGGATTTCCTTTAAGTGGAGTAGACATCAGCTGGAGGGATGGAACATCCCTCATTAAAACAAAACAGCTCCAATGCTGCCTAAAATAACACCTCTTTCAAGAGCTGGCAACACCATACTTGCTGTTTCAAGCCACATGCAGCAGTACTCATGGCTCATTCTGAAAGTGCAATTCTATTTCCTGAGATGCTCTGAGAAGTCCCCCAGAAGTGCTACAGAAAATCCTCACCAGGGCACGACACTGGGATTTTCAAAGATTTAGGCAACTTGAATAGGATTTGAGTATCTTTGAAAATGTCTTCTAAGCATCTGAAAGTGTTATCAAGAACCTCACCTGGAGTACTGTGTCTAGATGTGGAGTCCTCAGAAGAGACATGGGCCTGTTGGATGGTGTCCGGAGGAGGTCCATAAAAATGATCCAAGGGGTGATACACCTTCCCTACAAGGACAGGCTGAGAGCTGGGGCTGTTTGTCATGGAGAAGAGAACAGTCCATGGAGATCTGAGAGTGGCCTTTCAGTATCTAAATGTGGGCTACAAGAAGGAAGGGGAACAGACTCTTTAGTAGGGTCTGATGTGACAGGACAAGGGGAAATGATTTCAGACAAAAGGAGGAGAAAATTAGACTGGATACAAGGAAGAAGTTTCTTATTGTAAGAGCACTGGCACAGGTTGCCCAGAGAGGTGGTAGATGCCTCCTGCCTGGAGAGACATTTGAGGTCACACTGAATGGGGCTCTGAGCACTTGATGGACCTTTACGTGTCCTTGTTCACTGCAGGGGAGTTGGACTAGATGGCCCTTAAGGGTCCCTTCCAACTCAAATGATTCTATAGAGAAGAATAGGTTCAGGAGAGCCTTTTCAGAAATAGTGGTAATGCATTGGCACAGGATGTCCAGGGAAGTGGTAGAGTCACATACCTGGAGGTGTTCAAGAAACATGAACATGTGACACTACGGGTCAAGATTTAGTGGGTATGGTGGGTATGGGTTGACAGGTAGGCTACATGATCTTAGACATCTTTTCCAACCTTGATGATTCTGTGATTCTACGGTAAGTTTTCAGCTCTTCTAAAGCTGGTATTCTTCCATAACCTTGTTCTGTGGATGAGGCTCTGTCTGGATGAGGTGCTGCTCACCTGCCAGTTCACATGGTCGCAGGCCTCACAGAAGTTCTCATTTTCCTTGAAGTTCTGGCATTGGGAAGCACATCAGACTCTCAGCTACCATTCTTAAATTGCTTCATATGTGATATAAATCCTCCTTGCAGAATCAGAAAAACAAACTGAAACTCCAAAAAAAATCCTTGTACCTGGAAGAGAATGAAAATCTCTAATCCTGCCCCCAGGCTCCTCACCTGATTTTCCAGAGACAGATTCATGAATGGTTAAATGCCTGGAGCTGACTGTTCAGCAGAGCCAACTGCAAAGCAAGAGCTGCAGCTATGAACTTCTCACCACTGGTAAACTACAGTAGTTCAGGTGACCAAGCAGAGTAACATAATCCACAGACAGCTACAGAAAGGAAATGCGTTTTTTGTGTTGATGACACCGAACGTTTAGTTATGAAAGACTGGGGAGGAGGGAGAAGAGCAGGGAATTTCCATCGAGAGTGCCAAGATGTAATGAATGCCATGTTAGGGACCATTTATACACGATGAAATTCATTCCTGTGCCGAGAGCCGGCATAAAGTTACATACCACTGAATTTGCTGGTAAGAGGCAGAAGGAATGAATTTCATTTAAGGAGTGATGTTCCAGATTCCTGGATGAGACTCTCAGGATGGCTGCACTCAGGAGTGAATGAAGCACTGTGCAGCAGAACCTCAGCAAGCCTTGAAATGAATTCTGCTCTGACCTAACGCAAACCACAGACTTGAAATTCTGATGATTCAGAAATTTTCAGCCCGCACCAGGAGTTCTTGCAAAATATTTGGGAACTGCAGGAAGCGTTTAATGGTCTCTCTATGTGAAGGAAAGGAATCCTAACCTGTTGTCTTTATGATTCCTGTTCTTATGAGTGATAATTTTAGAAGGAGATAATTAAGCCCACGTGGCCATTCTTTTAAGGTTGCTAAAAGAATAACAAGTGACCTGGCTTGGTGCTTTCTGTGCTATCAGGACTTGTGGGAGAATGCTTTCAGGGCCAGACCATCCTCCCAGGCGTATCCACAGCCCCCGTGTGCAGTAGAGGAAATTAAGCCAACCCACTGGAGAGGCTTATCTGCAGAGCAATATGCGGAACAAGAGAAGTCAGGAGGGCCTTATAAGGACATGTGCCTTTTCTAACCAAGAGTGAAAAGTTAGGATTTCAGTATGGGAAGAAAAAAAAAAAAAAAAAAAGACCAAGAACATGAATCAGAATTGAATCACAATATCCATGGCTAAAGCAGAGGGTTTAGAACATCCTTACTCCTTATTGGGATGCAAAAACCATGGAAAGGTTGTTATAAATTCAGAAGTGATCTCATTCTAAGAAAGACTTCAGGTGAATCTTTCTTTCATTGCTGTTAGCTCAAGGGATGAACGAACAGAAGGACAGACAAAGGAGTCCCATCCATTTCCCAAAATAACTTAAGAGACATCTCAGAAAGTCTAACAGCATGCAGTATAATGACTACTGCATGTTTGTGTCATAATTACTGTCAGAGATTCCTTTAGAAGTGAAACCAGACTGTTTCAAATTTTGTTGAAATATGACTCCTTAGATTATTTCTGGCTGCTAATAAATGATGGCTGTGCAAGAAACTAATTTGAGAATCACTGAAAATTATTACTTTGTTTTGTGTGCTTCCAGTAATGTTTTCTTAAATAGGATTCTTACATTTGTTCCCCTATTTGTGTAAGCAGTGCTGTGGTAAGCATTAGACACAGTCACACACTTGTTAACACTATTTCTCGCTCGGTCTTCAGACTGAATTGCGTTTTCATTTTTGTGTAAACACTCACATTGTCCTGGAAGACTTAGGTGCAATGCAGGGTGACAAAAGACATAAATGAGGCCAACGGTTGACCATGTGGAGTATATCCAGTATATACACATTATGAATGCCATTATAAAAATAGTCTCTAAAAGCAGCAGGCTGGAAATTGAGTCACTAAAAGCAGCATGCTGGAAATGGATCTAGAAGTCGCATCTCTTTGGAACAGCGACCGTTCCTTATACTTGAGGAGAGCTGGTAGGTGCCACGTACCCAGACCTTCAGAGGTTAGAACCTGCATTTGTACAGAACCTAGCACTAATGGCAGGGGGGGGGGGAGGT